>JBBPJL010000767.1:0-13777 GCA_038088675.1 Xanthoconium separans | reverse complement strand
AGGATGAAGAGTGGAGATGGAATCATCAGCATGATCAACCCACCAACATGCCACAATGGACAACTCACCCACTATGATTTCCAATGCAGGATGAAGAAGTGGAGATGGAATCATCAGCACCATCAACCCACCCACATGCCACAATGGACAACTCACTGCCTATGATTTCCAATGCAGGATGAAGAGTGGAGATGTAATCATCAGCATGATCAGCCCACCAACATGCCACAATGGACAACTCACTTGCTATGATTTCCAATGCAGGATGAAGAAGTGGAGATGGAATCATCAGCATGATCAACCCACCAACATGCCACAATGGACAACTCACTCCCTATGATTTCCAATGCAGGATGAAGAGTGGAGATGGAATCATCAGTAGCATCACCCCACCAATATGACAGTGCACAACTAGTGGATTATTATTTGCAACATAGGATGAGATATCATCAATTTATCACCATATTCATAATATACTACTCACCTTCTATTATGTTCAAAATAGAATATTAATTGCAGACATAGTCAATCATGATGCCTGGGTGGAATGCCAGAACAAACTTACACCCTAATTCAAAACCACCAAAGCCAACAATCATTAGTATCATTATCTATGTTGCCTTCCATAACCCACTGTATTTAAGAAAGTCACCAATTTGTTTGTCATACAGAATATAATGTGAATATTCCTCTTACCCTAATGTGAGGGAACCATAATCCAAGCTCATCAAGTTGCACACTACTCATTTCAGTCACTGGACTTGATGAGCTGAGCACACTATCTGTCTTATCTATCAGGCTTTGTTTGAAACAAAATATCAGCCAAACAGTGGATAACAACTTGTGCAGCAACATACTCTCTGACTGCATATCTCACACAAAATGCAATGTTTGCCTCCTGTGCTGAGATCAACATCATTTGCAAAGCCTTTTCATCAAGGGAGTTTGCAGTGGCTTCCAAGAGGTCACCACATCCCTCATTGGACTTGTGCATATCTTGAATTTGGATAAAATAGACTCCAGCAGTTGTACAAGGATAGGTGCGATACTCACTCTTGATCCGGACACAATACTTTGGGGGATACTTGGATTGTGAAAGGTGTCCCCAGACATCAGCATCCTTGAATAGTTCCTCGATCAGCGGCTCAGCCTTCAACAATCGCTCTTGCAAGGGCAGCGTTCGGTCTCCGGGAGCTAATTTTCCTAGTGCTACAGCCCGCAGTGCATCAAACTTTGTGAATAGCACCACAACCGGAACTAGGAGATCACTGCATGAGTGCAAAGATACAAGAAAAAGAGGTTTCCGCACTGTTTCCAGGGTTACATTCATCAAAAAACTTTTCCTCGCAGAACTGAACTGCTCGCTCCAGTTTATCCATTGAGATACAATACCTCAACGGAGCAGGATTAAAATACGACGACGCGATGCGGGAATCACCCTCACCATATCGCGTGGATGCGCTCTTTGAGAATGAGCGCCTTTGCACGATCTGCGACAAATTTCTTCATTTGCAAGAACTCGTCTGCCCTGCCAGCTTCGAAGCCTCGAGAGTCATGAAAGACAAACTTGTCATTGCTGCGGAATCTCAGTTCATCCTCAATATTATGAAGACCGCGCTGGTAGCAATCAATTGCCTGCCTGTTGGCGTGAGGGACGGGGTCTGGCGCACCTCCATGGATCCCTCGACTCGCGACAAGTTGACCTAATCGCATGCTTTAGCTTTTGTCATAAGGGTATATATCACACTAGATCCATACCTTGTTCCCGTAGCGATCGTAGACCTCTGGGTTCTCCGTGGAGTTGCAGAGCGCCTTAAGGATAGTTGTCTTGCCAGCATTGGCACGACCGATGATAAGGATCCGGAATCGGCCGAACTTCTCTTGCAGGTTCTCAACATTCACTGGATTTTCCGCAGACATTCTGAGAGTATTAATGCAAAGAAGTGTGCGGGATAGAGTCGAAGTTGCTGTGCTGGTGGTGGTGGGAGCAAAGAAACAAGGGCGACGCGCTTATCGATAAGGAATCAAGATGTGACCACCTTCATTTCTATTCCCAACTTCGGCCGACAGCGTCATGCGCCGCTGTCGCTGAGCCACATTACAAACGCCAAGTGAAATCAAGGACAGACTCGGAACAAGCAAGTTCACATTGCTACATGCTATCCTGCCCTGCCGTTCGCTCCTCGACAAATTCAATGCCCGCTGCTCGATCTCGTTGATAAACACCTTGGATTCGGCTTCCGTCTCAAAACTCCTGACGTGCCAGCGCAACCAACAATCACTGGCCAACCAGTACGCTCAGCAACTCTGCTGGATATGTGACACACCTTGCCAAATGCCTACCTCGTTGGACGTTCTCCGCGCATCCATCGAAACGCCCAACGACACCTCAGTCCCTGCTCAGCCTCATACCACCAAAGTACTAGTTGCTCAACAAACAAGCCGCAGACACCTCAGTGCGTATCCGCCGACATGGCAACAAGTAACGCTGACGTGACCATGCTATAGGTACCACACAAATACCAGAAACAGTGTAAGAATGAAAAGGCATCTAAGCAAGCGTCTAACGAGACCAGATGTGAAAAGGTGCGTGTTAGAAGCGGTCGTGACGACCCTTTCATTCCCTTGCTCGAACCAGCGAACCAAAAGTCAATCATAGACATACAGAACGAAGCGGTGCTCGGTGAAGATGACGAAGACGGCATGGATGTGGACGTCCCCAATGGCATCGAGGACGACGACTTGGTTCCAATGCCTTGAGTACAAACAGAGCGGTGTGAGACAGTGATGAAGCAGAAAGAGCAGGCGAAAGAAAGTATGGTGAGCTTCTGTCGCAGTCCATGGTATGATGTCTGATAACTCGCCCAGGGATGAGAGGAAGGAGCATGCAGTTGCGCATCAGTGGCTGCCCAGCACAAGAAGAGAACCGACAATATTGCCATGTGGGAGGAGAGGCGAGAATGGCAAGTCGCGACCAGGATTCGAGGGCAAATCGGCAAAGGAAAGGCAATGAGTCGAAAAAGTGAATACCTTGTGCTGATAGGACGAATGTGTAATGTTATGCCAGACCCATGTTCGCACGCATGTACTCTATTCACGGCCTAATCGTAGGTGAACAGTGAGGGTAATACAGGCTTCATGTTGTGGTCAGCATCTATGGAATTCAATCGCCAACCTCGAGCAGCGCGTAAAGGCACCAAAAAAAAGAGCACGACGCCAAGGCGCTCGACGTAACCAACACCCTCGAGAAAGAAAAAAGGAAAGGGAACCCGTCGTTAGTGTCACCATCCGAACGCTCTAGAAACAGATCATTCATTATTCAGAAGGTCATTGAGAGCAAGAGCCAAGACCGCTCACTTCTCGTGCATCTTGACGTCGCCCACAGCGCGCTTCAGGTGCGGACCAAAACACCGCACCATATCGCTGACGCTCTCCGCGAGCGACACTGGCCAACGGACACCGAAGAACACGCCACTGCAGCCGCCGGTGCTGAGCGTGACTTGGACAAAGCTCTCCAGGTTCGGGCGCCCAGCACGGAGGGATGCCTGGAGGAAGGTAGACACCGTCGAACGGTCGGGTCAGCGTGCGCGCGTAGAATACGGAAATGTAAAGACGCACAGTGATGCTCTGGGAGGCGAGCGCCACGAAAAAAAGATGGGGGTCAAAGACGCTGGAAGGAGCGGGAGGGGCCTTGTGAGCACTGTGGACACGCAGCAAGAAAACACACAAACTAAGGTCTGCAATGCACCAAACGACGTCAATCTCCACAAGATTGGATTTGGCTGATCTAACGAGATCTCAAATGGCGGACAGCGCAAACCGCTTCTGCCGAAGACGGACATGGCCCAGCGCAAGCCAGAACTTGTTAGGGAATATACCGAACTTGATGGTGATAAATCTGCAATGACGGCACCGTCAGACGTTGTTCTGAATCGGGCCAAGGAAACGGCTGCACATGATAGACTCACGAAGAACCACAGCACGATGGGTATGGCGTGCTTGACGAACGTGCCCGCAATGCTCCATTCATAAACTGCATATAAAGACGATCAAATATTCCGTATACAAGATCATAAAGTGACTGAACGCACAGTAGCCAATCACATGAACGTTGGCGGCGATAACTGTAATGAGCCAGCGATACGATGGAGGTAGTTCAGCTGAGATTGATAGATCAGGCATTTCGTTCGATACTGCATCGCCTGGAGCACAGACCTTTCATAAACCACACCAACGAGTATATTGTTCTCCGTGTGGACATATATGAAGGGTAGCTGAGAAACACTGATCCAGTCAGAATGGAGAAAGTCGACAAACGGGCTAGATTTATAAAGCCCGGCATAGGAGAAGACAGCAGTGTACCCCGCCATCCAGATAACGTGTCCGAGCAAATGCACTTCGCAAACGCCCCCAACACGAGCGCATGCGCCCACTTGGTGAGCACCAAGACGTCCGCGTCTGAGAGCGTCTGCCGGACATACGGGGAGAGCGTGATAACGAGCGCAGGCGACATCGCTCGGGTGCGCGTCGGCAGTCGTAGACATCCATGGATCGCGACTGCCCTGCAGGGGCGACTTGCCAGACATGCGGCCGGTAAATGCATGATGTGTCCATGGCGCTCAATCTATGAGCGCGTCTTAGCTCCGTCATGCCTCGAGATCTTCACATGACGTACCTCCCGAACGACCCTTCGAAATCCCTCCATGGCCCTTCCAGACCGCTCGTCTCCAAAGGCGCACTCCCCACAGATCCACTATTCAGCGCGTGCGTCATCATCGTGGGCGGTGACGTCTGCAAAAAGACCCCGCCGAGCACGACACAAGCTGCAAACGCCACGTGGGACTTATGATGGCAATCAGTTGAACCCTAGATTCGCAAAAGGTAGGTGGTAGAACTTACACGTCAAGAACCATTTCGGCGCACAAGGTCGGCAGGCAGCATAAGATCGGTGGGAGTGCATAAGGATTCCGAAAGATCCGCTGAGCAATTGGTCGACGCTCTACCGGCAGAGGAGAATGGTGTCCCATTCGTAAAAGAGCGAAAGGCGAAGGAATGTGTTACTATGACAGACAGGTCAACTCATCGTCGTGACAAGAAATGAACGGAAAACCCACTGTTTACCACACCTTGTGTTGACCAAACACGGCGGAGGTGCCGACTAATGAGAGGAGGACTAGACAAACGAGTAGGACAGGAAATTGGAGGTTGGTAACTTGTTAGTCCACTCGGGCGAAAAAGCCTCGGTGAACAACTCACCTGCACCCCTCGGAGCTTGGGCATGTCCGTGTGCATGGGAATTGCCGCCAGCAGACAACAGGAGATGCTCCACAGCCTCCTTCGCGACGTATATCCCCGCAAACATCAGATACACGCATTGAGCAAACAGCAACGTTGTCGCTTGCCGCGCCGGACTAGACCCGATACTCTCAGACGCTGATCAGTAGACCGATAGATGAATGGAGACGCACCGGTGTACCGCGTTCCCTTCCCTCCCGTCCGCTTCGCAATGACAATCGGCCCTGGGACACTCAATGCGTCAAAAACGACCCAATAGCCCAATCTCGTGCAGGCGAGCGACCACGGGCCCATAGCAGCGCGCCTAGAGCAAACTGAACGGAAGCGGTGACTGTGGCGACCGTTCCAGTGCAAGATACGTTCTGTGGTTCAGGTTTGATATTGCTGCTAGTAGATTGGGTGGACGAAGCGGGAGTGGTGGTGCGTTGCGCTAATGGAGAGACGGGCAAACGCGTGGGCGCCGTCTGTAAATGCTGCCCCAACGAAAAAAGGTTGTGAGAAAGCGGATGATGGCCATGCCGCGTCGTGACCGTCGCGCGTATGCCATGATGCTCCGAGTTGTATTTTGGTAGACCACCAAACGAGAACGCGGGGTTGAGCTCCTGACCGACTTGAGTGCTGGTCGCAACGATGCCATCGGGTTAACACGGGATCTGGGGAAGGTGGAGGCGGGAATGGCATCTGGTGTAATCAGTCAGGTGGGACCGACGTCGGATACGTGAACCCTGGGAGCGCCGCTACAAGGGAACGCATGCAAGGGAACATGGGAGGGAGAAGATGGCTAACGGGACAAACGGACCAGAGGAGATGGATCGGGTGCGAGAGTGGGAAGTGGACGGGACAAACGAGGTACGAAGAGGCGAGTCCAGACAACTCACTGAAGACATTTGGGAGTTCATTTCTTTTGTAACCGTGGTGGAATCCAAGGTCCCCCGTGACGCGTGGGCACCTCAGATAATCGGATGTGGGGGCGGAGGTGGGAAGCGCGATGGCACGAGTCAACCGCAGTGAAGATCCCCAGGCCATACCCTTTCGAGACTAACACTATCCCCCGGGCCACTGTACCCACGGTCTGCTGGAACATGCATTCGAGACTGCACCGTCGGTCTACTAACCCTAATCATGACATAGTGGAAACGACAACACCCAACAACGGCAGTAAGATCGTCGACGACGCCGTGATTGGCAAACGACGCAATGACAACTAAGGAATAAAACCAGGTACAACTCCCCTACCACGCCATTGATGCTCGTTGCGCTCGGTGTGGATTCAAATATTAGATGTATTATATACTGTATATTTCTTGCATCTTTCAACGACATTCATACGAGCAGCTTTCTTTCACCGAAAAGGATTATTAGTAAATACAAGTGGTGGTGACATAGACCGGGCACATCAGTGTCGATCACGGACAATAGGTGTTGGTGAACAACGGAGAACAATTGAGATTGTTCACCGTTATTCACCAAGGCGCTATATTCGCTCGGACTCCCTGACTCTGGCCAGGCCACTATTGAACACATCTCGGTGAATACTGCGCCAAGTGATACCAGGAGGATGTGGATACGACCGTTTCTGAGAAGGTGTTCATGGACGGTGACCAAGAACGACAGGATCTTCAGGTAGAGAGGGCGCTAGCGATACGGACGACTTGAATGTGAGTGCATCCCGCCCACTCCATGTGTCAGCCGATCCGTGCCATTCCTACCAGGGTGACCCCCCGCCTGGGCTGGCATCGACGTGCGGAGGACGCCAAAGGTGTCAAAGCCGCCCGAGAGGACCTTGTTGGCTAACCCGGCGATGGCGTTGACCCCCTGCGCGACGTGCCCGCGTAAACTTGCGACCTCGGGCATGTTGGATCGTGGTCGTGTGATGGGCATGAGGTCAGTCGTGCTGAAATACACGCGTGAGCGGGCAAGAAAGAATGCATCGATTTTAGAAAACAACAGCGTACCTGAGTACCCGTTTTCGCTCTCTCCAAGCCCGAGCGCGCCGAGGCCGACGTTTTTGAGAAGGTCGGCAACGGCTATGAGGTTTCATGGACGGATTCGGAAGAGGGTGCTTGTTTCACAGTGGTGAGTTGATTTGGTGAAGAGGAGAGATGGATAGTGGGTATCGATGGACTTTGTATCTTGGTTGACTTGCGGGGTTCAGGCACCCTTGTAGGTACGGAATGGCAGGGAGTGAGCGTGGCCGTCTCGACTCTTCAGACAAATGGACGGGATTTTGCGAAGTTCATCTATACTCTGTCAGAACCGGATGGGTATATGGAAGGGACATGCTGACCAACGACAAGCGTTTGGGCAACAACCAAAACAGTCGCCTTCTTGCAGGGTGAGCGGGCGGAGAGATCCGGCTGGGCCAATGCTACAATGCGAGGTGAAGACGAGAAACGGGATAGACACATACTCTGTCCATATGGACGGACGACCGCATACACCATTTCTTGGTTCGTCTCCAATATCAACATCGACATGTTCGAGATCCAGATCCAACATGTTGAGCGCAGCTATTCGACTTGAAAGGATCAGCGGAGTCAACAGAGGGAATAGCCTGTGCAAGGATCTTGTATGAGCAGAATAGCACTTTGAAAGGTTCATCATAGAGGAGCGCACACAAGGTAGCCTCGATCGTTTTAACAACGTTGCGTATCTGCGCTGCATCAACTTGGATCCGGTTCCGCAAGACCTCCGTTCCTCAACTCGGTTTCCGCGGTCCTATCCAACGACTGAAACTTGTCAGCCAATGGTTCGTCTGGTTGATCGAGGGCTCCGTTGACCGCATACACGATCCGATTTGGGTTCCCACCAAAATATTGCAGCTTTCTATTCCCGGAGGGCAGTTTGACAAAGGGAAAGCAGCCAAGGGGGACCTTGTATACGCGTTCGACGATCCACGGGGTTTGCTCGTCGAGGGCGATGGCGATGTCGAATTTGGAGATGGCAATGTCCATGGTGGAGTCGATGTCGGCGGATGTGTCTCTGGCCAAGAGATGCAAACGGTATAGACCGGCGGGCTGAAGAGGATGCGGAGGCACCGCGGGCGCCAGTAAAGGAGCGGTTTTGTCGTTCGGGACCGGGGAGGAGTGGTGGCGGTAAAGGCGAACAATGTATAGGACAACCCTGGAGGCAAAGGGGGGAGCGGGTGACGGGGACCAGAGGCCATGGAAAGCCTGTGGACCGGGAGTTAATCACTGCAGGAGAGATGATCCATGTGGGCTATCCGGGATGGAACGACGAGTAGGACATGCCCACGGAGACCCGACGAAGATACTACGGGGATGTTTTACCTGGATGTGAGATCACAGAGGACAAAGTGGTCTTGCACGAACCGTGGGGTGATCGGGTCCGAGGTCGACTTGACGGGGAGGAGCATCGCCGATACCTGCCCTGTTGAGCGAGTCCTCAAACAAGTCTTGGATCAACTGAGGTCCCCTTCGACTAATTAACCAGAAAGAAAATCCAGACGACGCCCACAGTCACCTCCACCTCCATACCCTATCCTTGCCACCACACCTGCCCGCGCTTGCACACTTTGCAAACGTCCCAAGCACGAGCGCGTGTGCCGACTTGGTCAGCGCCAAGACGTCCCCATCTGGGAGCGCCCGCCAGACATGCGGGGACAGCGTGATGATAAGCGCAGGCGACGTCGCCGTGCCGCCCTCTCGATGCGGTGTATCCAACATCGACACGTCCATGAATTGGGGCTGCCCAGGAGAGACGACTTGCCAGACATGCGGCGCCGGTAAATGCACAACGTGCTCATGGCGCTCAATCTAGGCGCGTCTGAGTTCAATCACGTCAAGTAAGGTCTTCAACACCACGCACCTCCCGAACGACCCTCCAAAATCCTTCCATGCGTCCCGCAAGTCCGCTCGTCTCCAAAGGTGCACTCCCCACAGATCCATTATTCAGTGCGTGCGTCATCATCATAGGCGGTGATGTCTGCAACAAGACCCCGCCCAACATGACACAGGCTGCAAACGCCACGTGAGATGTGACGATCACTTCGACTGCAGCAAGGGCGAGATCAAATGGTGCATAGTGTGCCCTAGGATAGCAATCAGTTGAATCCTAGATTCGGAAAACGGGGAAATGATGGTACGTACACGTCGAGAACCATTTCGGCGCACAGGATCGCCAGGCAGAATAAGATCGGTGGGAGCGCATAAGGATTCCGAAAGATTCGCTGAGCACCTGATCGACGCTCTGCCGGCAGAGGCGAATGGTGCCCCATTCGTAAAAGAGCGAAAGGTGAAGGAATGTGTTTGTTGGTTACTATGAGGCCACCAGTCCATTCAAATCGCCGTGACAAGAAGTGAACGGAAAACCCACTGTTTACCAACACCTCATGTTGACCAAACATAGCGGAGGTACCCACTAATGAAAGAAGGACTAGACAAACGAGTAGGACGGGGAAGTGGAGGCTGGTGACCTGTTAGTTCACTCGCGTGAAAAGGTTCCAATTAGAGACTCACCCCAGCGTCTGGGGGTTTTCGTCACCCCAATGGTGATGGTGCCCATCGCCTGCACCCCTCGGAGCTTGGGCATGTCCATGTCCATGGGAGTTGCCGCCAGCGGACAACAGGAGATGCTCGACAGCCTCCTTCGCGACGTATATCCCCGCAAACATCAGATACACGCATTGAGCAAACAGCAGCGTTGTCGCACGCCGCGCCGGACTAGGCCCGATACTCTCAGACGCTGATCAGTAGACCGATAGATGAATGGAGACGCACCCGTATACCGCGTTCTCCTTCCCTCCCGTCCGCTTCGCAATGACAATAGGCCCTGCGACACCCAATGCGTCAAAAACGACCCAATAGCCTAATCCCGTGCACGCGAGCGACCCTATACTCTGACCACGGGCCCATAGCAGCGCGCCTAGAGCAAACTGAACGGAAGCGGTGACTGTGGCGACCGTTCCGGTGCAAGATACGTTCTGGGGGTCAGGTTTGATATTGCTGCTAGTAGACTGGGTGGACGATGCGGGAGTGGTGGCGCGTTGCGCCAATGGAGAGACGGGCGAAGGCGTAGGCGCTGTCTGCAAATGCTGTTCCCTGCTCGGCACCTCAAGCTTGGGTAACCCAGGTTCCAGGAAGGAAAAAAAGTTGTGAGAGAGCGAATGCTTATGATGATGACCACGCCGCGTCGTGACCGTCGCGCGTATCCCATGAGGCTCCGAGTTGGATTTTGGTAGACCGCCAAACGAGAATGCGGGATTGAGCTCTTGACCGATTTGAGTGCTGGTCGCAACGATACCGTCGGATTGCGAGGCAGGGATTAATATGGGATCTGGGGAAGGTGGAGGCGCTTCTTCATCGATAGGCCGTTCATCCTCGGAAATGGTGGCCTGAGGTCTCGGAAAGAATATAGAGAGGTTCCTAGAGTGGAGGCGGGAATGGCGTCTGGTGTGACCGGGTGGGATACGAGCGTCAACGTCGGATACGTGAACCTCGGGAGCGCTGCTAGAAGGGAATGGATGCAAGGGAACATGGGAGGGAAAAGCAGACAGGCGAGGCGAAGAGATTGACGGGACAAATGGACCAGACGAGATGGATCGGGTGCGAGAGTGGGAGGTGGACGGGACAAATGAGGTACGAAGAGGCGAGGATGGGGGTGTTTGGAGGCTGATGGTCGGCGGTCGGCGAGCAGGTATCCCTGCGCCCAGCGGTGGAGGAACGTCCTGCGTTTTGCCCGCTGGGATACCAGGGCCCAAGGGTGGAAGGGAATGTGGGGCAGAACGAACGCGGTTCCTTGGTGGAGAGGGAGGAACAGCGAGGTTCTGATCGGACATGGATGATGATGTCGAGCGCTGAGGAACTCGGCGTTAGAGCGGTCACGAAATTATTATCGACAGCTGATCTTCTTCTTCATTAGCTGGCAAGTCACTGATTTTATTGACCTTCACTTACATTTTGGCTGAATGACTCGACAACACGACGACAAGCGTTTGATGTGGGACTTGGAGAGAACCTAATGTCAGAGCACAGCCACAAAAATGCTCACTTCTGAGCCGTACTGTCCGCTTTGCACGGAATCTTTTCCTTATGGAAAGCCAGCCCGCTTGCCGACAATTGTTTGCTCTCGATTATGGACTCTTTAGGCCACTGCTTTATATTTGCAAAATTTGCTGGTGGGGATCAACTCCCAAGTCTTCCAATAACCCTACTGGTGGTTACATTGCAGTGGGTGGGGATCAATTGAGACATAGTTGCCATTGCTGCCACTCTGACCAGAAAAAGATAGTCTCATGTAGGCTGTTATTAATGGGTAAGCTATGTATGCTTGTGCTTTTCCATTTTCTATGGGAGAGTGGTGACACATTCTTGAATAATAGTAGGGCTGAAATCATGATGTGTGCTTTGAGCTCATCCACAATGTAGATTGACAACACCATGTAATGCACAAATCCAGGTTAGATGTATCCAACCCCTTCATATATAAAATATGGTAGGGTATGCCTTGAAAAGCATTGTGGTGCCCTCCTGAAATATCAACCAATATATACATCATTGGATTTGTATTCTGACAGGTTTATTGACAAATCCCACTCACAGCACACTCCCTGATCCTCTTCATATGTTGGATGCAGACAGGATCAAGTTGCTTCTCATAAGCACTGATATATCCACATCCTTGTGTTCATGTTGATGTCATCTTTTCAGACAAGAGGAGATCCAAAATGAGATATAGGATGTAGTTACTTGTGGCAGCAGATTGACTGATCACTTTGACTGACTGACAGCATATTATGTTGTAGGCATAGTGCTTGCACATAGTGTTCTGGAACATTGTTACATATCTCCAATCATAGGATAGTTCACAATAGTGTTGTCTGTGTCATCTGACAAGGTGAGACAAGTGATCTGTTGCAAAGACAAGTTCATGCAAGTTTATTCAGCTCATTCAAAGTTAACAACATGTCCAGGGCTTGCTGCATTAATGACAAAGTATTTCACCTCTTACAATGCTGCTGTTTACTGCAAAAAGACTACATCAAGAATATCAAGAATACATTTTGTTACATGAGAAAGAAAAATGAGATCCACACCAACAATCCATAACTTGCTGATACTCTTTCCAGAATCTGTTCCCTTTCTGATTCTTGCTCTATAGACATTGCTTCTCTCTCTCCTTTCATTAATATACAATGATCATGGTCAAGTTGTAACAACCAGATGTACAACCACTTGTTTCTGCTGCTAATTGTCATGGGGTCTAAGTGAAATGGATATCAAACAATACTTCAACATATATGGAACACATACAAGTGATTCTGGAGAATGATATTTGTGACCATGTCCACTTTCTCCTGTGTTGTCAGTTTGCCATATTGCTTGATGACCTCCTCCAAAGCCTCTTTGACCCTACGATATGAGTCTGATGCCTTGTACTTCTCAGCTGCAGACAGGAATGGTTCTGCAGCATTTTGCTGGCAAAGGAAATAGGAATTCTCCAATATAAGAACCATTTCTATGAATTTTGCAATGAATGTATCAAAACTTCATATCATTTTAGAACATACCAACACCAGCTTGAAGGATCTGCTTCCAGGTGGTAAAGGAAATCTTGCTTGCATTGTAGCATTATGGTGATATGAATAGATGTATGTATAGCCAACTTACAGAGTTATTGACCCCTGGAACTTTTATGTCAGAGTGAGAAATCTGTGAATGGAATATTAATATTAAACATGAAATCAAAAAAATGTGCATACTTTATTTCCAGAAAGTAGCTATGGATCATGAAAAAAGAAGTCAACAATCAGAAAGTAGTGAAATAAGTATTTTACACTAACAGCCTGTTTTTTTAAATAAGTAAAACGACTTGTTAACAAGAAAAGGCTTACCAGCTAGAAATATATGTTTAAATTGATTAACAGACACATGATGGCTATATACTTACATCCTATTGAGTTTATTCAGAACTATAGTTGAACTCTTAAAGAATATCTTACTGCCTACAATTATAAGAAGAATCAAAGGAAGTGTGAAGATGAAATCATTACACATTTGTTTCAACAATAGGATGAAATGGACAACTCACTCTCTATGTTTTGTAATTCAGGATGAAGAGTGGAATCATTAGCACCATCAACCCACCAACATGCCACAATGGACAACTCACATACTATGATTTCCAATGCAGGATGAACAGTGGAGATGGAATCATCAGCATGATCAGCCCACCAACATGCCACAATGGACAACTCACTGCCTATGATTTCCAATGCAGGATGAAGAGTGGAGATGAGATCATCAGCATGATCAACCCACCAACATGCCACAATGGAAAACTCACTTCCTATGATTTCCAATGCAGGAAGAAGAGTGGAGATGGAATCATCAGCACCATCAACCCACCAACATGCCACAATGGACAACTCACCCACTATGATTTCCAATGCAGGATGAAGAAGTGGAGATGGAATCATCAGCATGATCAGCCCACCAACATGCCACAATGGACAACTTACATA
>JBBPJL010000764.1:0-13801 GCA_038088675.1 Xanthoconium separans | reverse complement strand
GGCGCTAGCATGGCACAGGTTGCGCTTGCTTGGTCACTAGCCCAGGATGTCGTCACAGCTCCCATCGTCGGAACCACCTCTCTGGACAATCTGTTGGATCTCCTCGGTCAGATTTTCGAACGCGCGCTACGCACGGCACTTACACACTCTAGGTGCAATTAATATTACACTGACGCCTGAAGAGCAGAAATACCTGGAAGAACCATACAGGCCGAAGAACGTGGTCGGACACAACTAGATTCAGAGACAGTGAGAAGAGAAGTTCGTACGAATAGAGGATGTTTAGCGACTTACCCTGTGCATGTTTATGCTATGCATGAAGTGACATGTTGCAATCCTTCTAGTCGGGTATGCCTGTGAGAAGGCATTCAAATTGTCCACCGACGATTCCGGTCTAACCACGACGTATTGGAAGGAAGTAGCCCGAAGTTGCCGCAGTTCAGAATCAAGCCTCGACAGAACGACACCATAGTCGCCCTCCTAATCATGTATCTTCGGCTTCAAGATCACAGCACAACCTTTCGCCAAATTCTTTTTATATAAATTACATTGTATGTCGCACCGCATCCGTCCCCACCAACTCATTCTTGAACTCTACAATGCACCATCGTTGAATTCAAAAATGAGTTGGTGGACCCATACTAGTGATGAATGTCATCGTCATTTCGATCTCCGAGTCGCACTCGTTTTGTCAGGCCCATGAGGGCAAGTTCCGAGGGGAGTCTCTCGGCCCGCGCGGTTTCGCTTCTCGTCAGATGTGGAGTCGTTCGTGTAACTCGATACACGGTGGCCCTATTGCGACGTCGACTCGAACGACAAGATTCTTCGGCTGGGCAAGGTATTGAATACACGGTCGCTGGGTGAGGCTTTGAGTGGCGACCTGCAGAAATCTGAGTGCGGGCTTGAGCGGCGTGTCCTGGCGGGTAATCTGAGGAAAGTTCCCGAGGAAGCAACGCCTATGCCAACAATCAATGGAGATAGGATGCGGAAGAGAATTGTCCAGACCAAGTAAGGAGTAACGATGGCTGACAGCAAAGGGAGCGTGTCGCGTCGAGAAGATAAGGGGGGTCGGGGGTCCGACGAATGAATGACATCATTTCCGAGTTTATTGCCACCGAAGCCAAGTCCGTCGTTTTCAAGCATTACATTAACCCGGACAGATCGACTCGGATATCCAGGAATACATCGAGAGCGTCACACTCTTTGCCTCGATTCATTCTCAAATAAGACTTACATGACCAACTCGGATCCCCTATTCCCGGCCACCAGTTGCTGGTGTGTATAATATCTCTTTTGCTCACCGCCAGCGCACGAAACGTACGTGCCAGTCATCTCTCGGGTCGCCCTCAATGATAGAGTGCTTTCTCTCCAGAACCAAGAGCGTCCAAGGTGTGTCCTATGAATTGATTCGTACAAGGTCAGACGTTGTGTTCTGGCCGCCCCAGTCGTCGCAGTTGGATCCACTTATGACTCGTCGTCACCTTGCCATCTATGTCCAACAACGAAGAAAGATCCATTCATCCAAGAAAGATATCCAGATACACGAAATTTCCGCAAAAGAAACAAAGGAACGAAAACAAAACGCTACTAAGATATCATACATAAATATTTCCACAAAACGTCCCAAAGCCACCGGGACTATATAGAATGAGTCGAAATGAAAAGAAAGAAAAATAGAATAAAAGATTATGTACCATCTCTATTAAGTAGAAAATATCGATCATGCCCACTCCGCCGTCTCCCGCCGATGCAACCTCGACGAACCCATTCCCGTCGCAGGCGACTGCTCCTCCACCTCCGAAATCGGGTCTTCCTCAGCAGCGCGTTCTTTTCGTCTTACCGTCCCAGAACGGACGAGGTCGTCCCCGTCGTCCGGAACCCCACCCCC
This sequence comes from Xanthoconium separans, assembly GCA_038088675.1. Classification (NCBI taxonomy): domain Eukaryota; kingdom Fungi; phylum Basidiomycota; class Agaricomycetes; order Boletales; family Boletaceae; genus Xanthoconium; species Xanthoconium separans. The sequence goes on along the minus strand of JBBPJL010000764.1, from coordinate 11,913 downwards.
GAGAGCCCGCTCCAACGCCTTCTCGCCCCGCTTCTTTAATCGAAGCGTCATGGCAGACTGCAGCGAGTCGATATAAGATTCATACTTGACGATTTCCGTCAAGAGGTATTGCGACTTTTTTTCCCAATTGCTCTGCGCCCTTATACCATTAGCCGACCGGGCCTCGTACTAAGATCGACCCGTCAACCAACCATCGACACGTCGCACCAAAAAAAAGACGACTGACCAAAGCAAGCATCGGCTCTCGCAGCTCATTGTGATGCTGAAGGTCCTTTTTCAACGTCCCAACGTACTTTTGCAACGCCTCCAACTGCGTCTCCTCGTCATGAATGCTCGATATCATCGGCGGTATCGGCGGCTTCCAATCGCTGATCGTCGCCCTGTCTTTCCATGGCGAATGTGATGCCCGCACGGTCGCCACACCGTCTCGCCAACCAAACCTGCTTCGGTTACTCCGACCACTGCGAACGCTGAGTGTGTCCGCACGGTCATGCTCGCGCGACAAATCATTGTCCGAAACCGAGCGTGCGTGCACGTCCGAGATGCGGCTCCACCCATATTCCATGTTGGACACACCACCCGCGAGCGGTTCCTTGCTCGTCCGAGCAGCCCAGTAGTTGCACGTCGAGACCCACTCGTTGACGAGCTCTTCCGTACCTGCTTGGAAGAAATAGATACCGCCATTGGCGAGGGTCAGTACCATGCAATGAGGCCGTTGCCGGTTATAGCCCGGCGGTGGTAGCGCATGTGCCAACGAATGTGCAAGCTGAACAGTCCCAACCAAATTCGCATTTTCCTGTGCCCAAGAGTCAGCTTTACGATCACGTCCACCAGAAATCCAACGACGCACGAGCCAGTTGCCACCACCAACGATACCTGACACACCCCCGCCATGCTCTCCAAACGTAAACATGTTGAGCTCCCCGCGTTGAATGACCACAAACACGTCAAGCCAATTCTTGGACCTCGCCCGCTTCCCGGCAGATTCCCAATACTGCTTGCGACAAACTATGCCTTCTTTCGCCCATGGGGCACCGAGCAACGCCAATTCCTCGTCCGTGATGCTAATCGTCGTCGAGCTGGATTCATGGCTGTGGAAACTCCGATCTTCGTCTTCTTGAGTCTCACGTATGATCGTGTGCGACAAGTTGGACGCAAAACCGAGGGCGGGCGTAAGGAACGCGGCCACGGGATTGTGTACGCCGCCCTAAAACAATGGTCAGCAATGGGATACGAGAAGCGTCCGGGACGTCCTACTTCGTGCGTCGAGGTCGCAAAGCTGGGCGACGGACTGGCACGCCCGTCGATACTGCTGTTACTACTGTACGGGCTGTACGGTGTACCGAGGATGGACTGGATGCCTCTGATACTGCCCCGTTTCAGCGTTGTCAACCGATCAGGAGCAACTCGTAAGCTTCGACTGCGCGACATGACATGATGGGCTACACCAAGGCTCGTTGAGCCCGGCAAAGGACGACTCAAAGAAAGCATACCCAGCGGTTGCAGAATCTGCTGACTCTTGATGGCCGCATACATGTCCTGCATCCGCCAACTCGGTCAAACCAACCCTCGAAGCGACAAAAAACGCGACACGCACTTTGAGCAACCCTTCCATCTCAGCCTCCCAACTACGATCATAGACGACCTGCGACGGCCCAGTACTCAGTGACTTTGACTCGGCGCCAGGCGAGGGATGGAACGACGTGGTGCTGCTGTTCAACGATGGTTGCACCGCAGACAACGCCGCCGAGGACACAAACGTGTCCTTGGAGATGCTATTCCAACTCGCGATGCTCCCACTCCGCTTCGATCGTGTCACTGATTGGGTCTCGGTCCCATCCGAATTCGTTCCAGGCCCGCTGCTGTTATCGTCCTGGTCTAACTCCGTCGTCGACGTGTACCGAGGAGGATGGAGCTGCATTTGGATGACCATCATGGTATTTCGGACAAACTGGCTCCGCGACATGCGAGTGGTAATGTCGGCCACATGGAGATCGGTGTTCAACAGCAAGAGGGAATAAGTGATCGCGTGGACGAGGCCTACATTGCGTTATGCGTGAGCCATCAAATGATTCAAGGAAGACGACATGTAACGCACTCGCACTCCCATACAGGCGAATAGGGTTACACTCCCAAAAGCGTCTGCTAAACTCCTCGAGGATGCGATCCACTTGCTGGGTTTCAGCCTTGAGATACAGCTTGGAACATAACCGTCTACTCCAATTCAGCTGCGACAATCTTCCGCTTGAACGTCGTACCCACCTAAACGCATTGTCTAGCCTCAACCCTGCAAAGTCGAAGTAGTCCATGTAATACCGAAGCGCAATCTTGTTGATCTGACCACTATCGAAAAGAATCAGCACTCCATCCATCCTGCCAAACAGAATGATACACATACTGGCCACCCAACCACTCGGCAATCTTGTCCTTGGCCAAGAACTCGTCGTCTTCCTGATAACACCGCGAGGCCAGCTCCTTGCCCCGCTCCTCCGGATCCTGCATTTCCTCCTTCTCCTTGTGCGAAAACGAAGGATTGGACGCAAACCGGGGGAGGACAAGATCGTTGGTCGCAAGTTCGCCTGAACCGGCTGTCAACGCTGTTGCTATTCGACGTCAGACCCACATGAAACAAAACCAAAAAAAAAATTGGGGGAAAGTCGCCAAACGTACATGATCGCTCGTCGTTGACCGGGATCAACGAGGGTTCTGACGTCGACGCAGTAGAGTGGTGGTGCACACGAAGTCGCGAGGTGTCGCGGTAGGACGATTGCATATGGTTCCTATACTGTTTATACCGCAACGGACTGGGAACATGCTTGGGATGGGCGATGCGCGGTGAAACAAGGCCGCCCAACCCCATGGATTGCTGTTGCTGTTGATGTGGACCAGACCCAGAGCGGGAACGGACAGGCGACCGAAGCGAGGATGTTCGAGGGGGCACAATCGGCTCGGCCATCAGAGAATCCTTGGACGGCGACGTTGGGTGTCGCCGAGATGACGACTCTGTTGGTAAGGAAACAACCGGGGGCAACACAGGAGGCAATATGGGGGACTTTACGTCTAACTGAGACGACCTGCGTACCTGACCAGCGGTGGACATGAATAGTGGTGATGACGCAGCTCTTCGGCCGGGAATTGACGGATCCCGAAGATCGAGGAGCGATGAGCCCGTCTCTGGATCCAGCGTGGACAGCACGCCCTTGAAGTCGCTCAGTATCCCATGGAGGGAAGAGGACGACTCCCAGGCATGGCTATCAGGCACGCCATGATCCTTTGGGGGTAAAGTCGGTGCCGGAGAGGACTCCACGCTAAATTTAAAAACATCCAGGTCGCTGACGCTCATACTTCGGCGCTTGGTGTGACCCAGTAATTTACCGTCTCGGTCTACGGAACGACGTTGGTCGGGGGACGGTGTACGACCCTTTAACCGAGATACCGGATCAACGACGACGAGTGAGCTCAGGTCGGAGTCATTGCTGGCACGATCCATCGGCCCGGCATGAATGGGCGGCAACGGCTTATCGCTTTGTGGAGGTGGCTGTGGAGTGGCAAATACGTCTGCAAGGGGAGACAGGACGGGCGTGGAGAGAATATCGTTGGGTAACGGTGGCACAGGGGGTATAAAACTATTGAACAGCGAGGGCCGTCCTGAAGGAGTCCCCGTCAACGAGGCATCAGTACGCTGTTCCCGACAATCAACAAATGAGTCGCACAAACAAGCAATCCTTTACGTACGGAGCGATCGCGCGTCGACTGTCCGAGCATTTTACCTAAAAACGCGCTCGTTTTCGCCTTGACAGAGTTTTTCATTGACTGGGGACAAAATTTGAGCGGACGACATCATGCCACCACCGGACGAGACGCACCTTGTCATAATCCACCCTGGACGTCGTCCGCGAACGTGGGCTAGCCATGACCCAATCGGATCCACTGGGGCTCACAGGATCTTTTGGTGTTCTGACGCCTTGCTTCTGCGACGGGGCAGTGATGGACAGCTTGGGCGGTGGGGGTGACGTTGTGTTCGTCGCCGAGCGTGGTCGTGTCGACGAACACTGTCGGAGGGTAGCATTGTTCACGGGGCCGCTGGGCAAGGGTGGGGGAAGGTCTGGCCGCTTTTCCTTTTCCTTTTGCGCAGCGGCGAGGCTGGGTGGTACGACTCCGCCTCTTTCTTTTGCCTTGCGCACGAGGGTGGCCAAGTCTGGACTGCTGGAGGTGCCGGGAGATCGATAGATGGAGCGTCGTTTTGTCTGCATGTCAGGGTCTTCAGCGTCATAGAAGACTTCGTTAGATGAGGAAGAGGAAGAGAGGGGTTGGGCAGAGTAGGGAGCAGGGTTGGGTGAAGGGGTAGAGGGTACGATGATGGGGGTCGGGGGCTGGTGAACGGCACGAATCGTCCTTTGGTCTCTGTCCGGAGGCGATGTCACCGCAGGCTCGCGTCTGACAGGCCCATCTACTGAGCCGAGGGTGTCCACGTCCAAACTCTCCCTGATGACAACGGTCCCTCCGGTGCGCAAGGCCTGCTCGAAGTCGTGCTCTGTCCGCGAGACCCGCCTGCTTGCGATCGCAAAGTCCTTGGACGCTACAGGCTGGAGACCAGACGTATAAGATGGCACCGGAGTACGCGGTGACGATGCCGCATTTCTGAAAAACGATGCCAGGTTGACGATGGGAGATATGTACAGCACACGGGGGCTATGTAGGTCGTCGTCGTCGTCGTTTGGACGCGTCCGCTTGTCAAATGTCAGTCAGTCAGTCGGACTCAGAAGGTTCGTCAACGCTTAACCCTGCATGAAATGCCCACGCACTAATAGTCGTACAAGGTTCGTATTCTACAACTAGAATAAGATTAGAGACCAGCATATCGCATGTGAACAAGCTATTCATGAAAAGAGAGACAGAAAAAGAGCAGGGAAGCAATAATCTACGTCAAGCAATATTATCTACATAGCAGCAACCCTGCGTTCCAATCAAGAAAATATATGCACGCAGGCTCCCATAAAGAAGGCAAACCATCGATGGACGACGTAATCATGCAAAAGACGTTATGTCAAAGAATGGGCTCATTTCCTTTATGTGTTACAGGGGAGGGCGGTAGCCCCGTCGACGTTCGCCGCTGTCTCTTCACCGCTGTCGCAACAGCGTGTGAAGTTCCGTTTGGCCCCCGATGCGCGGGCGCCGCACGCGTGCCGGAAAATCCGGTGGGAATGGCGTTGGTGGTAGCGGAACGGGGTCTGCTAGATGCCGCGATCTTTGGCAGCGCGGCACCGCCGCTCTTGCGAGAGTTGGTCCCATTTGGCGTGCCAGATGCCCGATTTCTGCAAGGGCGATGAATATGGGACACGACCAAAGTGGTAGAACCCACCTTTTTTTGATGACATCCGTCTTGAGCGACAATGGGCGAACGACACCGTGCAATTTCTTGACAAGCGTCAGCACTCGTTCTAAAACAAGAGTCGACTCTACTCACAAAGAAGAGGCCACAAGCATTGCCTGTCAAAAAGCGGGTTTAATTAGGCATTGGCCAAGGATGGATGCAACTACTTACAGAGAGGCTGCCCCTCTGGATCACGTCTCCACAGGGGAGTGTTCGTCGTTTGGCAGTTTGTACAGGAAGTTGGTGGTTGATCGCTGTCATCGCTGCTTCCCTTGGCCGTAGCACTGCTACTACCCTCCGGGGTCAGTTCGGGAGTGCTCGTTGATGATCTGGAGACGGCAACTGTGGTATTGGCCGTAGACTTCTTTCGTTGGATCCCATGGACGATGCGATTGGTCGATGATATCTTGCGATTGGATACACGGGGGTTGGCGACATTGTTAGGGCCTTCGACGGACGGAGGAGACGATGCACTGGACGTAACGTATGGTTCGGGAGAGGCTGTCGACGAGGGAAGGCCATTACCCCAATCGCTGGTCGGACTAGCATGATAGCTTTGCAAGACCATCTCTCCGTGTTCCACGGGCAAAATCTGCGTTGGATCCACGTGGGTATATGGTCCTTGACCAAGGTTGACACCGGTGTCCAAGGGTGGGAAAGGGAGCCCGAAAAGTCGATAATCATCGGTGGCATAACTAGCGGTGTTCAGTTGTTGAACATAATCCTCTGTCATTGCTGTGTTGGTGGCAGCAGCACTAGACATTCCTTCGTCAATACGAGGGGATGATCCTACTGAAGGCGTATAAGTAGGTGCATTCAGCGAATGCGGCGCAGAATCATGGAAGCGCAAATCTGGTGCTCTGGCCCCATCAGCACCTTGGAGCATGTGTGGGAATTCATGATGTGATATGGCGCTTCCAGAGGCGAAGTCGAACATTCCCTCATATGGAGTGAAGCTGAAATTGAACGCGGTCGATGGGAAAGAACCACCAGTTGTGCCATACTGATCCGCCTCTCGAGGTTTAGCCGAACGCGGGTTGCCTTCGACGTTGGATGGATCAGCCCGTAGTATGCTCTCTGCATGAGGAGCATCCGCACGCCGCTTCTGGCCCGCAAGGCTATCGGGAGACAGAGGTTTGCCGTTTACTTGATGCCTACCGCTTGGGCCGGTGAAAATGCCTTCGCGTTCCACGGTGTGATCAAAGCTCGTTTTACGCACGTGTTTGGGAAACGCACGAGGCTTTGGCGGTTCGTCGTCAAGAGGGAACTTGGAGGGCCCATGAAGGCCAAAAGAAGGTAGGGAGGACGGATGGAAAGCAGAGGAGTCGAGTGAGGACATTGAGTGATTAAATTGATTAACGTGCGTGTTGTCATGAGTGGGACTTCCAAAGGGAGATGCCTCGTGTACGGCCTTGCCTTCATAAATGGCGGATAGTGCGGAGCGCATGCCACCGGAGGAAGTGGCAGAAGGACGCGAAGATAGCGTGGAAACACCCGGTATCCGTATACTGGGGGATGAAGTCGAGTCGAGCGATCGTCGGACCGGGCGCTCAGGAGACTTGTCAGGGCGGTCCTGAGTGGTTGGGAACGGATGCCGGGCATCAAACTGCGTGTGCAAGCCGGGTTGGTCAAACTGAGTGACTAATGGTGGGGGACGTGAGCGGGAACGACTTTGGGGTCGCCAATCCATGGAAATGCGCGATCTTGACCTGCTCATTGCACGCCAGTCCATTGGCTCGACGCTAAAGGGGGATCGCATTACGAAAACGCAGAGGAGCGCCAAAAGCGAACACATACTCATCATCCTCTGTGCTATCCTGATTTTTACCATCGAAACCGATGACCTGTACCTTGCCCTTGCCCTTTGCAAAGGGTCGCCCTCTTTCCTCGACAAGGGGGTGTGGGTCAAGTTGGGTTAACGAGGGACTTTGGAGAGCGATTTCGGACTTGACGCGGACGGTGGGTTGAGGTGGAGGGGGAGTGTCGTCGTGCTCCTTTTTCTTTTTCAAGGCGAGAGCCATCATGCGCCAAGTGAGGTTTTCCATCCGCTGAGCGTGAGGGAGGCTGGCTTTGGTGCGTGCATACATCTTCCAAACCTGGGTGGCCAGGGGATCCTGCTTTGCGAGTTGCTCCGGATCTGTGTCTGTGGGGGTCATGGCAATGGCTTGAATGTCGGGAGAGCCAGAGAGCCTGGTAGAAGAGAATGAGCTCGGGGTGGGTTCGTTGCGGTTGGCGCTGAACAAATGGTCCGAGAAGAGGTCCGAGAGAATGGCGGACTTTGAGTCGACGGAAAGGGTAGCTGAGGTGGATGGAGAGACATGGGCGTGGCCGGAGAGCGGGGATGGATCGGGGGGGACGATACCATTCTGGGGTATGGAAAGTTGAGTGAGCGGAGAATAGATGGCGGGGGAGGGGGGATGTGTAGATGTGGGGGACATCCATAGGGAAGGGGGTATGGCGATGTGTGAGCGTTCGACGGTGTTGTTGTAGGAATAGTTGAGGTGAGATATTGAGGGAGGGTCGGCGTGAAGAAAGGGAGCATCGGGACGTTGAAGAGGGGGTTGATTTGATGGGGGATGATCATAGGTCTGGGAAGTAAGGTCAGCGGCGTCGTGTGACAGTCGTGGGGCAGGACTGACGCTCATATGCATGCGGAGCTGTTTGTGCTGGCGGAGAGAGAGATCGAGGGAGTGCGGGGCAGACGGTGGAGCGTCTTGAGTGGACTTTGGCTGTTTGTGGAGTTCGAGGGAAGGTTTGAAGGGGAGTCTGTGGAGAGACTGGGACCATGCGGCATGATCATGGGGGTGATCGCGAGGGGGGTGTCTCGGGAGCTGGCGAGGGTCGTCGTGAGGGTTCGGGACGTGGAATACGCCGTTGGCGGCGAGGTTCGCAAACATGGTTGGGGAGAGAGGGCCAGAAAACAAGGTGTTCCATTCGTCAGAGTGCATCTGGTGGTGTTGATCAGCGGTGGTGGGATGAGAAGAATGCTGCTTGAGCATGGCCCAGGCTGGCTGGCAAGGATCTGTTTGGTTGTAATGGGGGGGGACGAGGAGGAGAATGTTAGAAGAACTGAAACACAAGCAAGCCAGCAACGCGATGGGGGGAGACCCGCTCTCTCGAAATCGACAACGCTGAAGAGGCAAGGGACGAAGAGGCACACTGTGCAATTTAGAAAGACCCCAATAACATCTTTATCTAAATCAGGAAATACGACCCCTCAAAATTCACATGTCTTTTTCATAGAGTCTACGGGGTCCAAGTTTGACGGTTGTCCTCATGGCATCCATGTATTACGTCATTTTTTTTAATCCACCCTCATCCCTCGGCTCACATCAGTCATATTTCGTTCGGGAGCGCATCTCGTCCATTGATCTGAGCCCAATTGGCAGGCGACCCTCGCACTCTCACTTCGGCGTCTAGATCTTCCTTTGTGTGCCCCTACTCCTCATGCCTTCCCCTATTTCCTTTTTAGGTCATCATGTATGTACTTTGCAAGGTTCACCAAGGCCCGGTTTCGCCGACTCTCTCTCTCTCTCCCCATGTTATTCATGGCTCTTCGGTTCACCAATTCTCAGCTTCTCCTTGGTACCCCTTTTTCTGTCAGGCACCTTACTTACGACAATGGGAGGCGTGAGACTCAAAAAAAGTCACATCTCTCTCATCGCTGCGCTGCGATCACCCCCCCCTTCCTGCGGCAACTCGTCAATATCCCATCATCTTCACGCCTTTTTCCTCCCTCGCGTCTTGCGCCTCTTCCGCTTCACCTCGTCCCCCTCCTCTCCTCTCCCCTCTTCCTCTTCCCCTTCCGTCATCTCGCCCTCCACATGACCACCATCAGCGCCGCTGGTCGCTTGTGGCGCAATCTTGCCATTTTCGTCCTTGGGCAATCCCCGAGTTGCTTCCGGCGCGGCCTTCTTCGGTGACAGTTCTCTGTCATCTGACCACCTCCATACATCCTCTACTTCCCCACGCACAACCGCCGTGACGAATAAAGACAGAATGCACGCCGGACTAGACATTGCATCCGGTTAACCTCTCAAATCGAGAATTGGGGGTCATCTTACCTAAGATATAGCAACGCTGGTTGAGCCTTGCCAAACAAATGCATCACTGTCATCGTCGTGATGAGGCCCACAACATATGCCGTTAATGTGACAAGGAAGTATAGTTGCGTCAAAGACCTTCCCATATTCTCTGCACGCGCGTGGTCGTAACGCAGTGCCAACCCAATAAAAAGTCCTGGTACCACGACGTCACCAAGTCCAAGCATGCTGAACCCTCTCTCCGTGCTAAACGTGATCGATTTCGGCCACAGAAGTTTGATGGGCACGTCCAGAGAGGTGGCAACTTTCACCATCTGCCGTCAATCAGCCAGGACCCTGTCAGCTCTCAGATTGCACCTTACCACTTCCGTACCAAATACCCAGAATATGTCGTAAACGAACAGCCCCGACAGGAGAATACATCCCGTTTTGAACGAATCCAATTTCAGGATCGACAGGGTATTGTGCGAAAAGGAAAGTGCGAGGATATCGGTCCACAGGGCTGACTTGCGAGATCCGGCAGAGAGGCTGTAAAGAATGGAAGGTACCATCCCCACAGGCAGCAGCACCAACGTCGGCGTCCGGAATGACAACGACACAACCTCTAGAACCCCAATCGTCAGATCGTCATAGGGGTGCACCGAAACAGTCGACACACCAAGCGGGCCCCGGAGCAACAGTAACCGATGCCGATCCATCATTCTCCATCGCTCCCTTCCGATCACGTACTTGGCCAACGACACGCTGGACTAGACGTCAAAAAAAGACCCACGTGGGCCAGCAGGAACCCGTTCGTCACTCAAGAATGCACCCCACAAAAGAAGCAAGGCGTACCTTCCATACGCTCCCCACCCCAGCGATCGCAAAATACCAACCAAGCAGCCAGTTGATCCATTCCCTGTCCACGTACTTGACCAGCACGTACATTCCAAACAAGGCTCCCGATGCAAACTAACGAGAGAGACATTTGTCGAGTCGATGACACCCCTTGAACGCATGTACTCACGATCGGGAACAGCCACGCGTCGTCAGATGACATGCGGTCTGAAACGTCTTCTTCTTCGTCCTCGTCACCTTGGAGGAGGTTTTTGGGTGTCGTTTGCTTATGCGAAGTGGCCTACAAGTGGCGTTCTGCGGCTGGAAGTCAACGAGATGTGTGAGGACGCACCGGCAGCGCACCGAATGCACCACAATAAATAGAGACGCTCGCGAGGCATAGTAGCCCAGCGTAGGAAGAGAGGAGATCCAAGTCTACACCAACCATATAAAAAAGGAAAGTAGTGCACGAAGAACGAGCGTGGTGAATCGTGGAGGAGGAAAGGATGTTGTGGTTTGTTTGATTCCCAAGGCGCTGCCAAACACAGCAATTCTTTGGGCCTCTCGATGCCGATGCTCAGGCTTCGTTGCTTCCTCGACGTTTCAGTTGCGTCGTTCGGACGCGATTACAGACCTTGTTATTTTAGTCCCGCTGGTGACGGTTATAGGGTTGTTGCCTCTCATTCCCCCACAGCAGGCCTTGGCGGGACACTGCCTCGCTTGGCAGGTCCCGCTAGAGGCTCACTAGCATTGCGCCTCCAAGCAACCCCCAACAATATCCCACCCCTTTCGAATGTTAAACAAGTACTCTCGGTACCGGTAGCCTCGACGCGGCTCGGAATAACAGTTGCAATCATTCTCTGACAGTACTCGACTCTACAATGACACGGTGGCTTGGAACATGTACACAGACCTTCAAGGTCAAAAACTCTGATTCCATAACTACTCTATTAGATGGCTGCCAGGCGCAAAGGCTGCGGTGACAGAGAGGGAAAGCATTGCAACAAACCACCTTTTGCGTATGTGTTTGATACGCATCACCCGGGCCGGTGTTCCGTTCATGAACGCCCCCTCGGAACTCCGCAGAGACCTGAGTCACTGCGTCATGGTAACAAGAAAATTATCTATCGCATTAGTAGTCTCTCCCCCACCCCTCGTAAGCCTAATCGAGCGCGTACGTATATGTATATACCAGTTACTGGTTACCCCAGTCAGTACGACTACATCAATACGCATCGATGACGATCAGTGGCCAACGATCCGTACCTAGTATCCTGCGGCGATCCCGTTCTTCCGCGAGTCGCTTGCAGCTGCTCGCCCACGTCAGCCCTGTCAAGGAAAAAAATACCGACACGGCGCACCGTATATCTTGCCGTCCTTGTTCATGACAAGCTGAACCACCGCGGCGATACGATTAATATCCATCACTATACCCAGTGCGTCAGCAGTGGACGTGCGACACGGCCACTCAGCCCTCCCTGTCTGACGTACCCTTGACATCATGTCCCCGATCTACCAGACCATCGAGAATAGGCGCGGGGAGGATATTATCCACTTCGACTTGCTCTGGATAGAGTTGATGATGCACACGTCCATACTCTACCGCTTGGCTCGCGTCCATGCCCCAGTCCAGATTCAGCATCGTCTGGAACACCGCAGGGAAGATCTGCGATCCCCCAG
>JBBPJL010000763.1:0-13802 GCA_038088675.1 Xanthoconium separans | reverse complement strand
ACACGGTCGTGAAATCATTGATATGAACACCAACGTCTCTCGTCTCCTCGAGGTAGCACAAATTATATCCAAGATCGAGATCGGCGTTACCATTCGGCGCGCATACGACACATTCAGGGAGCAGGTCATAGTCATCATTATCGAATGGCTCCTCGACCTCACGCGCAGCAGACTCGGGACAGACACGCTCATTATCCGTGAAGTCATCGTAGCGGAGTTGCTCTCGCCGAGACACCGCGAAGGCAACATCCATCCTTCAGCGTTGCACATCCCAAACCTCCCTGATGACACGTGTAGGATCGACTGGATGTTTTTGTATCATTCTCGGCTCTGGAAGAAACCCCACATCAGCTTCAAGGAGATATACGCCACCATCCTCACACTCTCTCAACCTCACACACTAACCATAGGTCCGTCGTCTCTCAACAATTCATTCACAACAGCTCAAACTATCTTTAGGGAGTCACTTTGCCACCGTGTATCCGCGCATCGTGGATGCATATCTCCTTGTCGACAGGGAAGTGGAGACGTCCATCAAATATTTTGCCCTCCAGCTCTTTACTGTTCCTTCTGTAGCAAGTCATATCGTGCGGTACCACGATCTCGTTACAAGTTTGCTTGACATTATCATCAACTTTTTTACCAATCAAATCGTCAACAAACGCATCCTCCCTGCGCCCCCGAACGCTCCCGAAACCGCTGAACTCGACGTGGACAGTTTCCCATTCAAGTCCAAACCTTTCATGCCCGTCTTTAGCGACCTTCACTATCTTTGCCACAACGAACCCGTCCAAAAACTCATTGACAAGAACCCCTCTTTCATTCGCACGTTTGCCAAGGTGTGCCAACTCTTCATGTGCGTCCACCCGAACAAACGTGCCATCACCAATCACGTCGAGTACGAGATGGATGCTTGGATCGGCGTTTCAAACGTTACGCTCTCTCTATCGCGTGTCATCAAGGTGTACGGGGAAGCTTTCGTCTGGGCGACGCCATCACAGTTCATCAATGCCATCTCAATAGTCATCAGCGACATTCTCTCAGTATGCACGTTGGAAAATGACAAGCTCGACAAGTCCAAGTTTTCAAAGCCGGTATACACCCTCGTATGACGGACTCGTCCGTCTCTTCGATCACACGCACAAGCCAGTGCAAGACGCAGCACACCAGCACCCACATCTCGGCTTACCGGGCTGGCAAATGGCTCGTCGAGTTTTTATGTTTGATTCCAATCCATCTTGCGCTCGCCAAGGACAACTAATTTTGTTGTCGTCTAGATTTTCGCTCAAGTTCCAATGGATCGTGCAAGACGGGCAAGAGGCGAACTTTATTTCTCGGCTCTGCTTCGTGCTGGGAAACTAAGCATTATTCCATGGTGAGCAGGAGTGATCATTGATGCATGTTGGACAGACGCTCATGACATGGCACCGCAGGCCGGTCATTGAGTCGAAAGAGTTTTATAAGTTCTTCCCTGCGTTGAAGAAGCATTTGGACAAGCTGGCCGTCATGCATCGGTCTCCGGGCGAGTTTTTGCACTTGATGAAGGACGCTGATGGCCAAGTTGAAGGTGAGGCTTTTTGAGAGGTTCTTGCTTACTCCTAAACCCTTGTTTGCAGGCGAATGATTAGGGTACTATGTCTCGTAAGAGGACCGTCTTTTTTTTTTTTGGGTTGGTTGGACTGATTTACTGGGTCCAGAAACGATGGCGTTGCATTGTGCGCAACTCGTCTCGATGCTTCTTGCGAACGCGCTGTGGAAATCGATCCAGACCGCGAGCCACTCAAGGTAAACAATTATATATTATTCGTTTTGCTAGACGCTGACACGGGGGTGGCTGTATAGAACCTGTATACCGACGTGCTGATCGATATACCTGATGTGACGAGGAATCTTGACGCCTTTTCAAGCGACATCGAGCGCGGTATCGTTCCACTCGGTGTCGTTTAGACCGGTATTCACGTCGGTGGAAAACTCTCGTCCTTTCTGTCGAGGTCGGCCATCCTGTGTTGCTCTCCTGCAACTCACGTGTGACGCAGACCAACGCTAGGATGCATGCACTTTTTCAACGACGCGCAGGCACCTTCCGTTCGTTTCACCAGTGGTCTCGCCGTCGTTTTCCGTGAACAATGGTTTTTGAGACAAGGATGATGGAGCTTTCGGCGTTAGAACCAAGTCGCATTGCCACATAGTCTCGGCGCATATATGTCCCCAACGTATTCAGCGCCCTCCATCGTCTGGTACTTCCACCACGCAAATTTGCCAACTGGAAATCTAGCCGTGTCCAACGTCTTACTACCCTGGCGGCGGTCGAACAGCGATAGCCCCTCAACCATGTCTGGTAATCCAGGCACATGATGTGTCAAGGTCTGGGATGTGGAAAGTGTGGCGCAAGAGGAGATAACACTGAAGCAGGATGGTGACCTTGCAGCGACCCGGGATGGAAAAAGGATCGTCGGCAGTCTCGATACAGGAGACATCGTAGTGTGGGATGTCAAGGAATGGACCCACCCGTATGGACACCCCAATATTGCCATCGCGCCGGGTGAGGAAGTATCGGGCTTGTGCCTCCGATACTTATGGTATTCCGTCAATTAGTGTTATGGACCTCTCGCAAGATAACCATTGCCGCAATGACAATATGTGCAATCATTCGAGTATATTAGTGAGTTACTAAAATGCTAGTAACAGTAACAGACTTGGCACAACGACCTTGCAACGACCAAACAAATCTCGAGTGCTACAATGGCCAATGGCAGGCTTGTGAAACGAATACGAAGGGCTCATTTACTGGCACCGATTCTGAACCCACCCCAATCGGTACGAAGGATTTTTCTAGGTGGTTCTTCAGTTATAGCAACCAGGGTGCCTTGATCGCCCGCACGATCGCAGTAGACCCTTTTCGAGTGCGAAGGGCGAGGTGGGGTATTTGGGGGTGGTGCCTATTCACAGATATTCATTGAGCTGGGACAAATATACGGAAATGTACGGCAACAAAAGCAGATACCTCTAGGCAATCTTGGAAAGAGAGCTCTAGCGCCCTGTTGGCATTCCCTATAATCAGATTGAGTGAGCCAACTTCCTGTTCGCACTTCAAGGTAACTCGCCGTCAGAGGGCAGTGATTGGTCTATGCAAGAGGGTGGGGTGAGTACTGAACATAAACCGAACAGCGAACACTGCGCATACCAACCAGGAGTAAATTGCCAGTCCCTGACTCATCTTGTTCGTGGGCTGGCCTCAGGTCAGCAATTTCACTGTCGGAGGCTTCGGCTACTTCAATACTACGCATCGCTAGTGAATTCTGGACTCACTGTGAACGTTTGAATCAGCTTGGCGATTCGGCACGTCAGAGATTTCCACTATATACGCGTCATTAACAAGAGCGCTGGTAAAGAGCCCTTTACTCACCATGTGGGAGCTCAGTGCATTCTGGTTTGTGCACATTATTGGATCCTTGATCCGTGCCGGCTACTTCTGTGGCGACATCACTGGCGAATACTACTAGAGCTGCAGAATCGGGTGATTGGTGGGTGCCTGAGTGGCATAGTTTCCGCCATTTCAACGATAATTACGCCCTTCGTAAGTGGAAGACAAAGACGTGCGTTCTATACTCACCCGCCTTTTTCCTACCAAGACTTCTTCCACTCTTTGCCACGGGTTCGGTCACCATGTTTGGATTTGATTCCGCTCCTGCCCCGTCTGAAGAAAACTCTTCGATGGGGGGTTTTCCAGATATAAGAAGCCTTTTTATGTCTGCACATACGCTCGTCAATATGTGACACGCATCGATAGCAGTTTATAGACCAACCTCTTCCTTGCCGTGTGGCCAGAAATTGCTCCAGCATGGAGCCTTTGCCTTGTGCATAGTCTGTCATCAAACAGTCCACTGTTTGGTCACAAACCAGATTATAAACGACAACTTCCTCAGTTTGACCGAGGCGCCAAGCACGCCCGATAATTTGGTTTACTAACATGCGCGACCAGCATTGATCCTGCACACTAGTGAAAAGGGGTTCTCCTACAGCAAAGTCAACGTACAAAGAGTATCACCACTGTTGCAGAAGTCAGGTTGAGGCCAATAGCACCGACGTTAGAAAGTAGGAGTACGCGACATGTCGCATCTCTCTGGAAAGCTACGACCATTTGATCACGTTCTTCTACGCTTTGCGTCCCGTTTACTGCCACAGCATCAATTCCGTATAGCCTGAATATCTGAAATGGGAAGGGAATCAGTGGAATGATGAGGATTCGCTAGCATGAGAACTTCTACTCGCCGAGAGGATCAACGGCGCCATCATCGCAAACTCGTGATAGATCAAGATCTTTCGGGATCCTGTTTTCAACTGAGGCATTGGCATTCCCACATCTGGCTCGAGCGGTGTCCAGAGAGGGCAAGGTTGTGAGTCTGTACCTGGGTTGGGTACCCATGGGCGGTTGAGGATGGGGCCGCTGCCATCAGCAATGCATGGAAGCTCGGGGTGATGGTCGAATGATGCAGGTGTCAGGGTGTCCGTAGACAGATGGTGAGAAACCAACGTCACCAGCATGTCAGCTTTCGTCGATTGCACCGTTGAATATTCAGCGCGGGTAGACACGACCGGATAAGATGGGGATTCATGGAAAGGAAACGCGGCTTTAGTGCGCCCTTCAAGATAGAATTTCTGGACAGGAATGTCAGTGGTCGCGGGATGCAGGAAGGATATGTTTACCGTATTAAGTCCCTCCCCATCCTCAACCGTTGCAAGTGCATCTCTGCCAAGAGCGTGCAAATTAGCCTGGGCTAGACTCGCAATATGCATCAGCTTACCCGCTGCTGAATCCATCAAGGACCTTCCGAATGATTGCCAGTTCTCCTTCAGTAAGCAAGAGTTTTGCGACTACCATTCTGTAGGGCGGTAAAGAGTCGTTAATTGTGCTACCATCGTACCGCTTAGACTCCACCGTGCGACGTATTACCCTGTCGCCATAGCCTGCACGAATGGAGTCGACCCACTCGCTGTACACTGCTCGCACTCTCTGTATGGAGTCAGGCACCCCTTGGGTGCGTTCACCTTCGCCGCCGACCATGGTGGCCACCGTTTTTTCAGCAGAAATAGCTTTGTCCTGCCGGGTTATGCCACGACGCGCAGACCGTATCTGTTTCATGAAAGTATTCTCGCGCTCGTCGCCATCCTTTCCACAAAACTGTGGAATACGGAGCAGCCTTCCAAGGTTGCACAAATCCTATGCGACATTTGGGTTCTGTCAATGTAACAAAGAAGCACAACTGCTTGCCTACCTGAGGTGAGGTGAAAAGTGGCGTGGCAGTGAGGAGCAGGGGAAGTCTTGAAGATTTTGTGAGCTCCAGGGCGACGTACCAGTTTGCGCTGGTGTTCCGAAACTCGTGGGCCTCGTCAATGGTTACTGTAGTGAACACCCGATCCTTGGAAATAAACTTTTTGTATAGCACTGGAAGCTTGATGTGCCGCTGCTCGTCAGTTGCTTTATTCGCATTTTTCCCTCCGCGCTGTCTTCGCACATCGAAGGCTCTTCCGAATGTGGTCATGACCTGCAGAACATCAATTACCCTCAGTTGGTGTGGGCGTTGCGGCTTACCGAGTGAGGAACAATAATGACTCTGTTGATAAATGGCGTCTTTGAGGTCTTCCAGCCACCTTCCCAGAATTGAGCGAATTTGGATTCAGTAGTAGGAAAGATATAGATTTCAATTCTTCCAGGGGCAAAGAATGTGCGGAGCTCAGTGACCCACTGGCTAACCAGCGAGTTTCCGACGACAATGACATGAGCAAGGTCCTCGATTGTGGTCCGACCTGCAAAGAACCGATTGCTCTCTATCAAAGTGTCACAGGAGGTATATCTCTATGCGACAAAAATATTTACCTATGATTGGGGCAAACTCAACGTCATCGGCGTGAAGCAGCTTACCTCCAACACAATGACCCACTGCTGCCTCTTGGGCATAGAATGCATCTATAATGAAGGCAATAACGCCCATCACGAGCGCGGTCTTGCCAACTCCGACTGCATCGGCAACGAGGATCCCCGGCAGGCCAGCCTCAACTAATTCAGCGGTAAATGTCTTTTCGATGACGGAGGCAACTCCAACGAGTTGGTGCCAGAGGAGACGTAAGGGTTTCATGTCAGGGTTCCCGGAGACGAACCGTTTGATGTGGTCGACATCCCACGCACACAGACCTGTAGTAGATCGGAACTTGGCGAACAAAGCCGGACTTCCACCAGGAAATTTCAAAAGCATCGATAACGCTTCTTCAGAGTGTTGAGCAAACTTTGCGACCCCTAAATCTGCGAAATTCTGCCATGCCTCCTGCACCCCCACCTCAGAATTAAGGACTCTGTGCAGGTGTCCATCCCCGACAGCCTTGAGGCCAAAGAGTTGCACATACGTAGCCCAGATTTCCTCGATATCACCAGCTGCGGCAGCCGCAATGCACTTCACATGAGCCATCCTTCGCTTTCCACGAAGTTCTGCGCATCTGGTTAAATTGTAGGAATTAAATATTGAATGATACCCACTGGAGTCTGGCTCTGTCGCAGCCTCTTCAGAGAGAAGGTCTTTGTTCGGCGGTAGCCTCCTTGATGCCTTGATCGCTGTCTGCAATATTACCTCGAGCCCCCCCATCATCTCCTGTATTCCACCCTCCGCCTCCTCCTCCTTTGGGAACCAATAGATCGCCTCTTTATAGGCTTTCAAAGCCCTGATTGCAAGCCGAATTTCTGACACGGTCGGTTCATCCTTATTGTCGATGTCTATGGCGGAAGAAAATCACCGTCAGTTACTCCCTGGTATATAACGCGACAACTTACTATCAAAAGCTCTTTGAGCCACGAGCTTTTTGCTAGGTAGTGTCTTTGCTGCCCGCAAATATCTCTTTCGCTGGCGCTCCCACTCATGATGGATCAGGGTGGTTACGGCCTCCTTGAACTCCCCAACCACCCGCGCATTTGCAAGGCAGTTCTCGCCAAAGACTGCGCATGCAACGGCGTCAATCGCGCCATCTGCATCTGAGCGGGGGGGGAAATCATCCAGCTTATCCTTACGACTCCAAATGAGAGCGTGTGGAGACAAATCCTCGTCCTCGAGGGCCTTTTGAACGCGAAGATATATTGCCGCATTGAACTTGTAAGCAGCATGCCACTTCAACAAAGCGTCGGAGCCAGCTGGATGCTCTCTACTCTCGATGATGCGCTGCTTGGCCTTCCCACTCCGGGAATTCTGAAGCGAAGAGATCATCGCGTTGATGGATTCGCGTTCGTTGTCGGAGAGTACGGGGTTTGGCTCTTCAAATAGCCTCTCCGTAAGATGCCAGAAATCGGTTTGAGATTCATCCGCAAATATGTCCTTTGGACGGTCTAGGAGAGCAACGAGAATGAGGGATTGCATTTTCATCGCCATGTTGTAGAGAAGGAGTGGAGAAGGAGGGTGGTTGGGTCGGTTGGTCGGTTATACAACTGAATTTGGGTGACCGACGATCGAAAAACATAGTACATATTCAGTCCCAGAGCCGAAAGAGCCGAAGATCGAGCTTAATTGAGAAATGCAGTTGCCCGTACCTAGACCCGAGATAAAGCCCGCAGTCCAAGCCCTCGCCAAGAAGCTACAAAACTAAACCGGAAAAAGGCAACCTCTGAGACGGACGGAGGGTAGATCCTCTCGAATCAAAGGATGTCTGGCGCAGGAGAGAGCCTATGTCCGGTTGAGATACCAGTCAATCCAACTACAAGCAAAGTTAGTGTGAGATTGCCACGCGCCCGACGAGTCCAATCGCTTACCGGTGGATGGATCACGTTATTTGCATAATACCTGCACGTCGAATCTGCGTTCCATTCCTCCGAGCTGACTCTGCAATGACGAAAAACTGGCATGGATCATACCTGTGGTTGATGCCCTTGAACGTCCCATACTAGTGCAAGCCGAAAAGGGTCTCGCACAAGGGCATACCCATCATGTTGGACGTGCGCGGCAGGAAAAAAAGCACTGTCGTTCGGAGTGAGATCGTACATGGCCTTGATCCATCATTTGAGACCTTGGTGATGCCCGTCGCAGGCACGCTCTTGTCCCACTGAGTGACTCCGCACACGGTTTCCTGGCATGACCGCGCACCCCCAGGCGGGAAAAAAACCAACAGTCTGGACCGTTAAGCCAGTGGCTGACCTGCAATCGTACTACAAGTACCATCATCAGCCAACACCATCGGCAAGATGTATCGAAAACGTACTTGAAAGTGAACTGATGAAGATGTTGGCGACACTGGCGCACTTGGTCGAGACAGGATCACAACATCGCCGCCGTTCTGCGTGCCATGGATATCGAACATCGCCAGACATGGCAGCTCATACCAAGAAGAAGCGTAAAAGCTTCTGCTTTGCACACACGCTGGTGCATTGATGTGCTCCCGCCTGACCATCAAACCAGGAATATTGCACTCAGTGAGCCTTTCTATTGCGGTTATCGGCACAAACCATTAGATAGTTGTACGGCTTATGGTTTTACAACCAAGAATGCGTGCCGGAGTTGCATGGAAATCTGGCTTACATATGTGCTGGTATTTGTAATGGTCATGGTGAATGTTAGAAACCGGGTTGCGCCAGCAAATGTTTACCCCTCCTCACCAGCACCCTCACCCAGCGTTTCCATACCACCTACTACCTCACCATTCAATGTACACAACGTCGATTGCCTTGCCCCAACACCCCCGTGCCACCACCATCAATGCAAGGGAAGGGAAGCATGGAGTGCACGTGTCCTCGCTGCCGTCGCTACCACCACCACCAGAACTACGGGCCCCATCAGCGTTCGCCGTCCACGAGGATTGTCCACAATCCTCACGGGTCATCAACAAGGTTCTTTCGCTCGTCAAACCCGTCCCATTCAACTTTCTCGTTCTCGGTGCATCCTAGTACGCACCAATCTTGGCGAATGTGGTGGAGAGCCGCTGGGAAGCAGGACAACCGCATCGACTATGACGCACCCCGTCAACCTCCTTCTGATCCCGATGTGATCCATCTCTGCGGGTACGTCTCGCATTGATGCGCCGACGATATAGATGCCTGATCCATCCTCTGTAGTCAAGAACACATGTGCACTGCAACTACGTTTACGGGAAGGAACGAAACGTTTCAGTACACCAAATATACTCAGCGTCTGTTGTAGCTATTATACTTTGTACACGTACCCGCGTTGACCCGCGATTACAGTTGCGAAATGCTTGAAATGCTTGAAACTGATCCCGTCTGGCGTTACGAAGCACAACGGCGCTCCAAGAAGGTCGTCCATTTCTATCCACAGACGGGTCGCCTAAGCACACGCTATCTGAGCCTAGTACGAGCTGGGCAGCCGCGTTTCTCAATTAGGCAGTGGGTAAGCTCGATCTTTGGCTCTTTCGGCTCTGGGACTGAATATTTTGTCCGTCATCGATTTAGCTGTGCTTTCGAGCGCACTGGCCACATTGCGAAAGGAAAAGCAATTTACTTACCTTGGGACAAAGGTTGTTGGTTTATGTCAGGTCGTTAAAACTGGTACCGAGTATTTTACAGAGGGTTTAGGTGTTCAGACATTCTTTCCTTTCCTCCTACTTTGACCCGTCCTAAATGGCTCATCTTGTCCATCCTTTTGCGGCCTTTCCCGGGGAACAAGCTCGCGCAGGGAGCATACTGGAGTTCAACAACTCATTCATTGAATTAGAAACCCGGCGAGTCCAAGCAAACGACGAGGCTGCGCGAGCCCGCGCGCAGTCGAATGCGCTTATGCTCGGGTTGATGGGGTTTCATACCGTTGAGCAGACCAGAGTCATTATAGAGCCCCTGCGCAATCGCCTGCGCCTACCGTGCGAGGTGGATGTTTCTCGCGACTACGACAGCCTCATATCCTTCACGGATGAGCTGCCTGTCACCTGCGACCTCTATATATATCGCGTATTTCACTCGACAATGACACTCAGG
This sequence comes from Xanthoconium separans, assembly GCA_038088675.1. Classification (NCBI taxonomy): domain Eukaryota; kingdom Fungi; phylum Basidiomycota; class Agaricomycetes; order Boletales; family Boletaceae; genus Xanthoconium; species Xanthoconium separans. Next base: position 3,844 of record JBBPJL010000763.1, on the reverse strand, counting down.
AAGAGCTTGCATGTCAAGATTCGTGTGCGCACCCAGGCGGAACAGGTAGGTGTTGGCATTGAAAAGACATGTCCTCACTTCTCAAGCTTTTCTCTCCATGGCAGCCACTCCAGCTTGTGCATCCACACAAGGTCCCGAACGTTTGCATTGCACAAGTTGGAACTCGTCACAGTATTCGTCTTTTTTTTCCAGCCTTGATGCACGCTGCCGAAGGGAATCCAGACATGAGTGAAGATCAACTAGCGGCTATTTATAATCACGGCTTATACCCTGCAATCTGCCATCTCGCTCCGGAGCTGGCTACCAATTGGTCGCCGTCTTATGCTGCAGCCCAATTGCGAGCTCGGAACCTTAACGGCACCTATCAAATTGGCACACATCCGTTTCCTGGCGATTCCGCTCGTCGTCTAGGATCCACCATCAAGCGATACCTTCAAGATGCAGTTCCATGGGCGTTCGAATGCAAGTGGATGATACAGATCCAAGGGGTTAAGGAGGCGCATACCCATGTCCCTAATGAGCCATTGGAGTCCGAACTTTCCTTTCAAGATCTTCTAGACGGTCTTATCCCACAGCTCATTCTTCAAGGCCAGTCGTGGGTCGACGTAGGGTTGCAAATATCTGCGGAGAATAGCGCGCTCCAGTGGCGCACTGACTCCCATCATTTCTTAGTCAAGGAATTTAGCGGTCTCTCAGAGCACGCAGCTGCACAATTATGCCGACCGGCTTCGCGCTCCTACCATCGTGACTACGTGGCTGGCCTCATTGATTTATCTGGTTTTCGCGCAACGCTCGACCGCAACCCGGAAACCGACGTCGCCTACGTACAAGCATATACTACCGACAAGTCACTGATCGCTCACTTGGAAGCCGGAAGACACGGGCTTTTTATGCGTGGTAAAGATGCTCTCCAGGGGGATGACGACAACCATGTCCCTAATTACTGCAAAAGGATGATGGTGATTTACCAAGCCGGTGTTCAACACACTACTGCAGCTCGGGTGGAAGCAAGAATTCCCGCCCGCTTGGCCGTTGATACAATGCTTGACTTTCCCCAAGCCCTAATGGGGCAGACATTGTGCAAATATGCAGCCATGGACTGGTGGTATGTGGAAATTGCACCCATATCAACACTGTACGATATCTGACATGGAAGTCAGGCAGTGGCGGCAGATTCGCATACATTGTATTGGAGAGACACTTGCGCTGCAAAACAAAACACATCCGTCACTCAAGTACACAAGGGAGGCCCTCAACTTGACTGCCGCCTTGGTGTGGCTTGCAAACGGGCTGAATTCTCGCCCTGATGATGATCAGTACGGCCGGGACATCATGTTCACCTCTTGTCCGACGCTAGCAAACGACGATCACGGTGGATTCTTGATCCACCCTCCTGCTGAGGGCGGACCAGCAGAGTTTCCCGTTGCTCGCCAGGGTGCGATTTTCCTGCGTCATATCCATTTTCCACCTTACTCCGGCGTACCTCGCTTTGCATATGGAAAAGACTTGAACATCGCCACGTGGATCCACTTTTTTAAGCAGACGCCGGATCAACTACGCCTGCAGGCATTACCCCCGCCATTTATTCCCCGTCAGCAGCTTCGAGCAGCAGGTCGAATTCCAACCCAAAAACGTATGTCGCGCCCTCATGGGGCACAAACGGATGCTCCATTACCCGAGTTCGCAAATCTCCACGTTGCACTTCCCCAAGTACCACAAGACGTGGCGCAAGACTTGCCATACGAGGACCAAGTGGAGTATCTTAGAGACATGGCACAAGACCTGCCGATGGAATTGACGCGGCTGTGGCAGCAATTTCTATCCGACGTTGTCCAAAAATGCGGAAATTTGCGCGGTGCAAGGGTTGACGCATCTCACTGTCGCCTTTCCGTGCAGGAAAGGCAGAACGTTACGCAAGAAGTAATCATAAATATAGATCTTTCTGCGGTTTTCAATCGGGTTCAGTACCGCAAGGCTACAGCGAAGGAGTGGGCAGATGCCTTCGGACACTACTTCAGCCCCTTGGATGCAGAGGTGCCGATCCAGCCCCAAAACTTCCCAAACATGCTATACTGGAGGCGCTGGGCGGAGATGAAGCTGCTTCTGCCGAACGAAGTGGGGCACATGCGACGACAATTACGCGCCCTTTTTGACCAACTTCTCTGGGTTCCTCAGACCGCATCAGACCGATTGTGGGTATATCGAAGAGACGATCGCTTTTCCGTGTTTCCCCCAGGCTGTAACTCAAACGCGCCACAAATCTTGATGCATCCGCGATCTGTACAACCACAATGGAATGCGCCACCTCCAATGGCAGATGCGGACATAGGGCAGTTGGTACCTCGACGCAGAGCAATGGTACCGCAGCCGATACCTTATGCAGATCTACGACAGGAGGAGGAGGAAGGAAGCTCGGATTGAATATCGAGCTTGTGTGAGGCTCAGATGTGGTCCAGAATTAGGGTTGTTAGGGTGGTTTAGTGGGTCGCTAGATACTCGCCGGGAAAATGCTTGCAGGTCAGTTCGTGCAGTCGTCATCATAGGTAATGCATATTTTGTTCCATAGTACAAGATCAAGACAGACAGCAATGCTCAAAATCGTGGAGATCCAGAGTAAAGAGGATCTCACCCAATTCAATACTCTGTATCTCGTCCACCCATGGATCGACTTTCTTCTCCACAGACGGCCCATCGGAAGTGTCGTCGAGACAAGAGTCGATGACCAAATGGATGAATTTTCTTCGACAGGAAAAATACCTTCAAAGTCTACCCCCAATACTACAACAGTGCCCTACTCACGAACCACGAACTTCGCTTCTCGCTTTGGGCTCTCATTCCGTGGACGGTCTGCATTACGTCGGGAGCACACAGCGTCCCCGTCAACTCTAGTCGAGACGGATAAGCAAACACGAAACCTCCAGGTTATCGCTCGACTCGGACAACCATTCGGGGCATTGTTACTCACCTCACACTCCGGCGTGGCAGCATATAGGGGGGTTGCTGCAGTCCAGGTAGAGGATATCACCCAGGCGATATTAGACAAGCTGATAGATAGTGTCAACGTCTTCGATGTACTTTAACTTTGGCAGATGTACATTACGACCATAATATCTTTGCTATTCTATCTATACGACAGGCAAGGCCATGATCACATTCTATCCAGAGCTGGGGACGCGGGTGTCCTTGCATACTATCATCGCTCGACATATGCTCTCCGAGCCGTTCGACCTCGACGTGGCCACGACGTCGTACGACTCGGACCGTCTCAGCAACTTGAAACGTCCCTCACCCCGCTTTCACAGAGAGTCGCCCTGTCATGCATTGCCATATCGTATTCGAATGCCCCGCAAAATTTTTAGATACGACACGCAACATGCACGCACGCCGCCACGTCCATTGGTATGCTGAGCAACCCTCCATCACATCCCTCATGGATGTCCCCCTTGTGGACCAAGACACACATACCCACTAGTAGCGGCAGCTCCACAACCGAGTGCTTGATCGTCAGGAGAGCGAGCTGGCCGTACTGTGACTCCCACGGAAAGAAGAGTCGAGTTTAACTCTAACTCTGACCGAGACGGAAAGGCAGCCTCCAGGCCTCCAGGAGCATTGTTACTTATAGCACCGCGGTAGCATATAGGAGACAATGTCGGACAACCTATAAATAGCGAAATGGACGCACATTGCAATTTTTCTCGAGTGAGTGAATGCGTCGCATATACTGTACCATTTCAATCGATTCGTCATCACGTGACTTGATCAAAAATCTCAAAAAATCCCAAAAATCGAGAAAAAATTAAATCCGATGAGAAAAAAAAACGGTGTGACGCGTGACAGACGAATC
>JBBPJL010000762.1:0-13814 GCA_038088675.1 Xanthoconium separans | reverse complement strand
CTCCAGGTTAGTCTACCTTGTTGTTCTCTCTTAATATCATCTTGGTTACTCACTGTGGACTCCAGAGTCGTCCTGAGTTGATCCCATTAGTGGCTAGTCCACTCTCAATAAGCCTTTCGCTCTCAACTGTTACAAGGCTTGGAAGTTCTACAATCCATCCACAAAGCATACGATCATCTCTGAACGCACTGATTTCAATGAAAGGCACTTCCTAGAGCTTTCTCCATCATCTGGTGTGCCATCTCAGCCCAAGGACACCACTGCTGATTCTGGTTATCAACCTCCATCCCTGGATGATTCAGATGAGTCTGATGCTCCGCAGATACCTGTTCCTGGGGGAGGTGTGCCAATTCAGCAAGTTCCTGTTCCTGCTCTGCCTCAGATTCCTCCTGCTCCTCAAACTCCTGCTCCATCGCCTCCAGCATCTCCTGTCACGCCTCCACCTGCTCTCCCACAGCCTGCTGCCCCTAGTCCGATTGGAATCGGTGCTAGACTCCCTCAGAGACAGAGAAATCCTCCTAGAGAGTGGTGGAAGCTTAGTCCAGCCCAGTTGATTGGTGGTATGGATGATGATGATGATGAAGATGCAGATTTAGCTCTTTCGGCCTCTGAAGCGCTCCCCAGGACCTACAAGGAGGCAATGCATCGAGAGGATGCTGCTGAGTGGAGACAAGCTATTATGGAAAGCCACAATTCACTGGCAGTACCACCAGACTGGACCACTTCATTCTTTTCTTTTGCCTTTCCTTGATGGACAGGGACCATGTTACCTCAAGGCTCTGGTAGAAGCCTTACCGTTTACATGAGTACTCTGGGAGTATTACCATTGTCATCCTCATCAAAGGAAACCTCTGAAGTCACCATACTCTCACTTATGGCCAACCCTTGTCATTCCTAGACGTCTCGGTCATAGATGGTCTAGCAAGACCTACCCTAAAGACGGACACCTGTTCCTAACAAACCCCAGAACCTTCTACCTTCCCCTTATTATTCCACTCCTCGCTGGTTGCAGGAGCACGACTTGTCACGACCCGGGCTGTCCCTACAGCCACTGTACAGCCATGCGGAACTCCATTCGTATATGGCACTAGATGCGTCTCTGATCATCTGTGGATTTTCACGCTCATCCTCATCGCCCTGAGACAGCAGATCCCCTTTGATCCTATCTCTTGTTCCCGATGGGATCCCATTCTAGATTTCCCATCACATGTATAGCCCAATGGACACTATAGCCATATTGGGCATATTTCATCTTTTGATCCCTATTGATCCCATTGATCCTTTTCCACTCTTTGCAACAACAGGACTCCTTTTGATCCTTTCATTCCTTCACCTTATGGGAAGACTGTTTGGTCCTTTATGGATCACCCTTGACCCTGATGGTCCGTGCACCATCAGCCTACAGTATATATAGAGGTACCTTTGTTCGCTGGTATCTCTAAGCTAGTTCTACACATTGGATACCTGCTTGTATCACTACTGCACTTCAGTGCCCTCATACTCGCAATCAATCCTCATTCACTGGTGTACTGGTAGAGGGATCTCTCTAGAGTCTTGTCCACTCTTGACATTGCCTCTATTCCATGATCTTCGTCTTCTGGCTCTTCAAGGCACTAGCTTGCGCTTGTACCCTCAAGACTTCTCGTTTGTCTTGCACATCCATGCTTGACCTCCTTAACACAAGGGACGGTACTCGGCTGGGCTGGTTAGCTTGCAGTACATCAGGTTGTATCACTGCTCATCTCTTCCCTCTTCTCACGAACGGTTGCGACTAACTTCACTAGGGCATCAACTCGCAGTAAGTGTAACACAAGCTGCCCTTGAAGAGTTGGCTGCTGAGAGGAGTAATGGCACTTGGATTCTTGTTCCTAGACCCAAGGAACACCCAGTAATTGGTTCTAGGTGGGTATTCACCTGAAGTACCATTACAAGGGATGCCTTGTGGCTCAGGGCTTCACCCAGTGTCGTGGATTTGAGTATCTTGAAGTCTTCTGTTGAGAGTGGACTAGCCACTAATGGGATCAACTCAGGACGACTTTGGAGTCCACAGTGAGTAACCATAATGATATTAAGAGACAAGGTAGACTAACCTGGAGTCCACAGTGAGTAACCAAAGACTACAAAGTGGAACTCCAGGGAGTATGTGCGCTTCAAGTAAATAGCAAATGGTAAGTAATTAAATTGACCATGGGGATCACCATGGGCATGGTTAGAATGCGAACTGGTGTAGAAATGAGGTGTGAAATCACCAAAACTAACAAGATTTCTGTTTCTACTTGACCAAGTCAGGATGCATGCTATTATGACCCAGCTTTTCTGGATCTGAGATCAAATGCTCGCCACACATGAGCACTATGCCCTTTGTGTTCAGGATGACTGACAACAAGGATTGTATCTGAGGGTCTTCCGTGGAAAAATCTGAGAACTTGAGAATGTGAATAGGCATGATTGTGGTGAGAAGACTTCTTGATGATGAGTGAAATGAGGCTTTGAATTCGAACCAGTGATAGGGTATGTAATTTGGAGTTCAAATGCTTACTGCATATTTCATGACAGTTATTGATGCACTTTGGGTTGCATGCTATGATGTTTCTTCCTTGGGCATCAGTTCTACATGTTGCCTCAATTGCCACACTGTCCAACTAATCCCATTCACAGAGATTTGTGTACTATTTTTATGACATTTGAAAATCAACATAGGAGAAATTGGAGTGTGTGCAACTGTGAGTCATGTAGTTCAGAAGCCCAAGTGCTGGTGTTCCCAGAACAAGGATAACCAATGCCCTGGAAGGACATAGATCTCCTCAAGGTTATTTAAATACATTGATTGGGTAATGATGCTGTAACACCAACTTATATGCCTGATCTGTTGAGAGTGAAAGGCTTGTTGAGAGCGGACTAGCCACTAATGGGATCAACTCAGGACGACTCTGGAGTCCACAGTGAGTAACCAAGATGATATTAAGAGAGAACAACAAGGTAGACTAACCTGGAGTCCACAGTGAGTAACCAAAGACTACAAAGTGGAACTCCAGGGAGTATGTGCGCTTCAAGTAAATAAAAGTAAACATCAGCCACAGCTGAATGAGAACGCAAAGGCAACACTCTGTATGGGCAGAGTGGCCACAACAAACTAGAAAAATCCGGAAAAATGGTAAGTAAGTAATTTGACCATGGGGAACACCATGGACATGGTTAGAATCCGAAATGGAGTAGAAATGAGGTGCGAAATCACCAAAACTAACAGATTAGTAGGAATGTATAATCAGAGAAGATACAGGCTTTGACATTGTTGTTAAACTGCAATGAAAATAAGCTTGACTCCCTTCCTCAGGCAGAAGTTCTGCAAATGGGACAGCAATAATTCTTCCTGGTCTATCTGAGTCCTCAACCATTCTGTCTCCTCCACCTGGGTGATCTCCTGTGTATCCCCCATGCATTTGATAAGAACCAGAAACCCTAACCTCCAATGTTTGAAGCTTGGTCATCATTTCTGCAGCTTCCACAACCCCAAGAGATACCATACAACGGTGTTCTCATTCTCACTGAGTTGCCTAGGGACATCAACCATCAATGTAACCAGAGTAGTGAGACCATTGAGACTCTCCAGCTCTTCCTTCATCACATATTCCCAGCCACCAGTGAATTGAATTTATCAAGGAACTCCAAAGCATTTTGTACAACAGGAAAGATCCAGGGTGAGAAAAGGGGATACTCACCAATTCTGGGTCCAAAAGTAAATTCAGGCAGGCTAAAATATAGCACCAATCTACACTTCCATCTTTCATGAATGGAGGCTCAGGAGGTACAACAGTAAAGCATTTGAACACATGGACATCCTATGTGAGATTATAATGCAACATTGGTTCAAGTATGCTGGGAAGGACTTACACTATCTACTGATGATTGACTTCTAATCATGGAATCCATGTCCTTCCATAGCTGGCCTGGATTGGCTATCTTTATGACTTTCCAGTCTTCCTTCAGCTGTCTGTCAAAGCTTCTGCAGTGACTGGTTTCAGACTAATCAAGCTGTGTTTGTGTCTTCCACCACTTCAACCAGTCTGGTAGCTGATAATATGAGTATGTCTTCAAGTAAATCACCCTCAAATGGGTGTCACCAAGTTCAAATGTTCACTGAGTAAGGTGCTATTCCTCTCTTCTTTATCACCTTCAGATACTCTCTCCTTCCACCCTCTTCATGGTGTTATGCTTGGTGAGAGTGTAGTCCAGACAAGGATTGAGGTGACAAGGACAAGGGTCCTAGATGATGGACGTTGTAGGGTAAAGGGTTTGAGGTTTATTGAACGTTGAGGGGTCAAGGGGTCTGAGCACACTGCTACAGACAGTCAGGGGTCAAAAGTGAAGCATCCACTCAACAAAAGCAGAATGGAGACTTTGGGAGATGAGGACTAAGTGTTAGTTTTGGTGATTTTGCACCTCATTTCTACTCCATTTCGGATTCTAACCATGCCCATGGTGTTCCCCATGGTCACTTTACTTACTTACCATTTTTCCGGATTTTTCTAGTTTGTTGTGGCCACTCTGCCCATACAGTGTGTTTGCCTTTGCATTCTCATTCAGCTGTGGCTGACTGTTTACTTTTATTTACTTGAAGTGCACATACTCCCTGGGGTTCCACTTTGTAGTCTTTGATTACTCACTGTGGACTCCAGAGTTGTCCTGAGTTGATCCCATTAGTGGCTAGGCTAGTCTGCTCTCAATAAGCCTTTCACTCTCAACACTAAGAGGGAGCAAGATATATTTCTGAGAGCCCAAGCTGAGGAAACAGTGAGGAGATACCAGGGCTTTTTATTGTGTTACAGGATTCTATGACTATGCAGAAGTAAAAGGTCATAGAACATTGTAGAATGGTCATGTGACTCTGAGTCATCATGAATAAGAACTGTGCTAGCAATGGATGCTGTGGAATAGAATGTTCTGAAATAATGGAAGGAAAACAACAACATAGCAAGTGAGATAAGAGATAACTAGTTCTGGGAGGATAAGTTGTTGAAGAGAAAGATAGGTCCAGAGGGCATGAGTGACAGTCTGAGTTGCTAAGTGAAGAACATCATCTTCATCTATCAAATTATATGCCAAGTATCTGCCTGAAAACTCAACTATGCTACCCTCCTTGGTTGCTGGTGGCTGATTGTCATAGTACTGCTGGAAAGCTGTGCTGGTAGCTTTGGCAAGGTGGTAGCAGCTGTATTTGGTAAGAGTAGACTGGGGGTGTAGTTTGGTGATGTGATCAAGTAATCAAAGGACATTTTGAAAGGTGGGAGATGAACCAGCAACAAAGGAGGATTGGTGAATCACAAAGTCATTTGTACACATCTTGCAGTCAGCAAAGAAGAGGATCTTCAGTCTATTGAGCGCTCATGTGGTGAACCTGATCTCATTTGTAGTATGTTCTGTAATAAGATAAAATATTGCACTGAAAAACATCAGGTATAACAGAAAAATAAGGGGAATGAAGAGTGGCTCACTATGTGGTATGGTTACAGACCACCAACTGTATGTACTCATGCTAACATGAACTCCAGGACTTCTTGCAATACTTGATCCAAGCAGGTATAACGAGGACAGGTATTGGGAGTATCATCCAACACATTGAGAAACAAGTGGAATGGTATTGTGACCATTTGTTCAGGGGTGGCATTGAACAGTTTCATTATGATTGCTGTGCGAAGTGTGATTGGCATGTCGAGTACTTCAAGTTCAGATGCATTGTCAGACACCTTACTGAGCAAGTACTGGTAGCTGGTTCAGGCAAATTGACCTGGTATTGGAAGTAGGTTGCATACTAGGGTACAGTTGATAATGAACTATTATTATACAGCAGTTTATAATACCTGTTAATAACCTGTTAATAACTATGTAGATGGCATGATGGGAAGGTGTTAGGCCTGTTAAAAATTGTGAAAAACTTGACATAGATGAAACAAATGTCATGAATGTCATGGAATATATTTTTTCTACATGTCACTCAAGTCCCTCAAGATTGATGGAGCTTCCTACACCAGAATAACTCTCTTCTACTGAATTTTCCAAATTTCTCTCATACTTGCATACTCTACTTCAAAATCTACCCTCTGAATTTCCTGTCAGAGACTTGACACTTTCAAAATATCATTCTTTTATCTCCTTTGAGATTGATGAGGAGCTTCTCAATCGAACTGGCATAGAGATTGGGGCCCTAAATGAACAATTCAAGGCTATTTTTGGATGGAATACTCAAACCACAGGCAATCAGATCTTATCATTTGAGAAATGAGGGGCTGCAATTCTTCCTGTTATTGACGTTCTTAAATGCTTTCATGTTAAATACCCACATGACAATGTTCTAAAGAAATAGGGTGTTGATATTGCAGCTGGCATGCATAAGATGTATCACCAGCATGGCAAGATGGTATGTGACAATCCTAGAACAATGTTGCAACTCAAAACTCATCATAACTATCATTGTACAGCCTTGCACATATTCATTATTGGTGACACAGATAACAGAGATATCTCCAGTGACAGACTCCAGATCTGTAAGGATGATATGGCATGTTGTTTGTTAGTGCTCACCACCAACCTGATTAATCTTAGATGTCGACTCCATCTCTTAACTCCATCTTGCATCCACCTCACTGAGGACACCCTCCAAATGGATTCATGAATCAACTCATCACACAATTTGAGAACAAGAATGGCAAGAAGGCTTGGCATTGTGTTGGTGAAAAATGTGATCACATACAGAAAGGCAATCCACAAGAGGCATGTGTTCTCAAACATGCCTTAATCTGTCCATTTCTCCCATCAACCTTGAAACAATCCACCACAGATGCATCAAGAAACAGCTCGCTTGTTACACAGCTTCAAAATGATCTGGATGGATCCAGTGAAGCTGTACAAGTGACGTCACTCAACTCCATCCCAAGCACCAGTGAACCATCCACAAAAAAAATGAAAGGTCAATCTAAACTTGACCTTGCACTGTTCTGCCAGGCTACAAAGCAGAAGCATGAGATGGATCACCAGGAGATGCAAAAGAAGATCAATCATACCATTCTCAAACTTATCTACATGCATGGTTTGGTTCCATCCATCCTTGATCAATCAGAGTGGAAGGAGATGGTTAATTACTTAAATCCTGACTATCGTGCGACATCATCCACTATGTTTACTGATGATTACATTCCAAAGGAGGTAGCATTCGTCTGTGGAGAGAAACTCACCAAACTGAAAGGAGAAGAGAATCAATCTTACACTTATCTTTGATGGTACCAATACACACAAGCCCCATTCAATCTATACTGTTCACACTACAACATCAGCTTGTGAAATCTTCTTTCTAGATGGCTATGGAGACTTGGCTGCTCGGCATGATACACAGTGGATCAAAGACAAGGTCTTGAATGCAAGCTTTTTCATTCAAGCATGCACATCTCACTCATGTATTTGAATAGACAATCAGAGAGGTTGGTGCTCATCAATGGGCTGGGATTTGCACCAATAGCACAGCCATCACCAAGAAGGCTTGTTGTAAGGTGGTCGACTCTATCCCAACAATATTAAACATGCATGATGTTTGCCATCATATCCACAATACAATAAAAGACATTACAGCACTATCTGAGTTTGAATGAGTGTGTAGTCAATCTTAACTAGATGCAAAACAAGATTGATATGGGATTTTAGATGATTTCACTACTATGGCTTATTCTCAAGTACTTCAGCAAGTCGGCACATGCTGTTGCCCACCTTAGAAAGAAATGTTGTGTTGGCAGTGAGGACAAGAAAGTCAATATGTTGCAGAACATTGGTAGAACAAGGTTTGGAACAATCTGGTTGGCCACAACGTCACTCGAACAATGCTTTCCAAATGTATGCAATCTTATTTGTAGCAAGGTCATCAAGTTCAAGGTGTGTATTAGTTATATTTTTGCCTCCATAATTATTTACTTGCATTATTAGAATAAAATGATACTGGAAATGTTCCAGAATTGAGGTCAATATAAATCCATGGAGTCTGAGATGGCAATATACTGTTAGTTTTGATGATTTCGCACCTCATTTCTACTTCATTTTGGATTATAACCATGCCCATGGTGTTCCCCATGGTCACTTTACTTACATACCATTTTTCTGGATTTTTCTAGTTTGTTGTGGCCACTCTGCCCATACAGAGTGTTGTCTTTGCATTCTCATTCAGCTGTGGCTGATGTTTACTTTTGTTTACTTGAAGCACACATACTCCCTGAAGTTCCACTTTGTAGTCTTTGGTTACTCACTGTGGACTCCAGGTTAGTCTACCTTGTTGTTCTCTCTTAATATCATCTTGGTTACTCACTGTGGACTCCAGAGTTGTCCTGAGTTGATCCTATTAGTGGCTAGTCTGCTCTCAATAAGCCTTTTGCTCTCAACATGTACATGTCCATTGTTGCACCATTCATTTGCTCACTCTGGTCACTCGAGGTAGTACATGCAAATGCTTCAGATGTATTCATTTTTATCTCACCCTTGCAGCCACATTAAAAGACCTGTTTGCAAAAGGAGAGGACAATACCAGAATATCACCACCACTTGCCTACAAGGTTATTGTTGAGAGTGAAAGGCTTGTTGAGAGCAGACTAGCCACCAATGGGATCAACTCAGGACAACTCTGGAGTCCACAATGAGTAATCAAAGACTACAAAGTGGAACTCCAGGGAGTATGTGCACTTCAAGTAAACAAAAGTAAACATCAGCCACAGCTAAATGAGAATGCACAGACAACACTCTGTATGGGTAGAGTGGCCACAACAAAGTAGAAAAATCCGAAAAAATGATAAGTAAGTAAATTAACCATGGGGAACACCATGGGCATGGTTAGAATCCGAAATGGAGTGGAAATGAGGTGTGAAATCGCCAAAACTAACAGTTATTGCCATTTTCAATGCTTGGTGGAAGGAACTTTTTGCCAATGATGTGTATTTTACCATGTTTGCACTAGATCCTTGTATGCTCACTGTAGTCTTCCTCTAACGTGTATACTAGTAATGAATGTTACATAGGATATCCCCTCTTGGACTTTCTGATCAGACCCCCTACTGCCCCACCAACCATCATAATTTCTGCATGAAACATGAATGTGACTCTGAAGCATCCAATTCCACATCCATGTGCCTTTGAGAGGGTGAAAATTTTCCTAAAGAAGATGTTGCAAGAGATGGTTGAGTATTCTGAGCACACCATTGACGCACAGGATGCACTGTGCTTGAAGAGTTTCAGAACCAACTGGAGTCCTATTGGTTTAATGAGTGGCCATTTAATGTTCCAATCATGGACAGCCATCCGTATGAGTGGTGGGTGGTGCTCAAATCCCATCTGCATGCTCGAGTTCTTGCAGTAAGTGATCATTCAAATTGGTTTGTCAACAATTTCTAATTAGAATAAAGATTCTTGTGCAAAGGTATTCTCAATCCTTGTAAACTCAATGCCTGACAAACGGACTGGGTCAACTTTCACATGGTTCAATAGCCCATTGCGTGCAAGCCAGGACCCCTAGACACTGATTAATATTCTTGAACTCCACAATCACATAGTGATGACCAGAATTTGCAATTATGACATCATCCATCTTGTATTGACGGATTTTGGCACCTATCTGTAAAGGGATGCCATGTTTTGTGAGTACTTCATTGATTGCATTAATCTGTCTGTCTTCTCATATGGTTTGGACATGATGAACTCAAGGTCACAGATAAGAGCATGATCCTATTGGCCAACTTCACAAGTGCAACAATTTCCCTGAAAATTCCCAAAGACAGGGTGAAGGAGGGTCAGAAGGTTTTGTGATATATGTAAATCCCTATTGTTAATGAAACATCCACAAGACAAGAACAGTTTGCCACCCTGCAAGTTTCAGAACTGGAAGGGTACATACATCCTCACTGGAAAATGCCTTTTTTTTTCTCTTGGTCAACTTTGAGATAAGATATACAAGCTGCAGTGATTGGATTGATCTGCTGGCTTTTAATGTTGATTTCTTCTTGACACCAAGATACATATGAGTATGTCTGGATTGTTTGTACATGGAACTGTTGGAAAGATGTCACACAAGAGGCTAGCTCATCAGAGAGGTTGTTGGTGCCAAGTTTAGTGTCTCAGGTGCAAAGTTGCAAGGCATTATGGGGCACATGGGTTGGAACTATGCAGGGAATGTACTTGATCATCTTTCGCAGATCATCAATGTTACTTTGTGGAGAGATGTTGATGGTAAAGAGATTGGTGGATTTGTCTTCAATTGTCTGACAAACAACTCTTAGGGTATCTGAGCAAGGGCATGGGTCTACGGTTGAGTTTGAAGCCTTGAATTAGAATGGTAGAGCTATGCATCCATTACAAAATGGAGACAATGATTTTCTACTCTCTGTAAAGCATTAACTGTAGAAAGTGGCATTTGTAGAGAGAGCAGTTTCAACCATGGGGGTGATAATTGACTCATCACCACCTTAATGTTGTCCATGTTGGTGGGTGAGAGATTCAGCGCTGCAGGTACTTCATAAATATCTGCATTTCAGAGCTTGAGAGTGAGTTGATTGTCTTCCTTCAAGGCAATCTTTTCCAGAAGATACTGGTTTCATCACATGAAAGGTGAATCTTGGAGGCGGTATTGATAGGTTTCATTTGGATCCAATACAAGATAGACAGGGTGTCATGATTAGACTGCATGACTTGTGAGTGAATCAGGCTGTGTTAACAAGAAGAAAATGGAATGTTTAGTTCCCATGAGCATGAGTTTTAGTGTGTTTTACTGCACAAAGCATTGTGCTTAGTTGTGGACTTGAAAGGTAGCTTGGAGCCAGCTTGAAGATGAATCTATTTGATGCTGTTCCTTTGTGTGGCATAATGATGGTTCATAACAAATGGGGATCCACAGGACACAATTAAAAATAAAGTGACCTACAATGATCATGGTGGACATTTTGGTAAACAAATTACAGAGTTAGGACACACAGCACCTGTGCTGTTCTTCAACTGTGCACATTTGAAACTGAGGTACAATCCACAGGTAAAACCATTTATGAAAGTGGAAGTGAGAATGACAGACAAAAGGTCATGCTCACTTATTTGAAGACAAATATGACCACCTGTGGGATCAGAACTTTGCACATGCCATATTGTCATGTGAGGCACATTTCATTTACATTGTCTGTGTTGTGAAATGTCCAATCAATGATCTGGATGTACAGCAATGTGTCACATATGTCAGGGTTATTTCACAATCCATTATCAGCTCCATGCTTCTAAGACCACCTCAACTGTTCATCTTTTCAACCCACAGCTCCTCTTTTAAGCCATGCAAAAGTACAGCCATCCAGCAATGACCTTCCCACACTCTGTGATCCCCAGCATACTAGCTCCAGGAGACCCTGGCCTTCCATGGGGTGTCAACATCAAAAGAGAAGTTAGCTTACCATACCCTGCAAGTACCCTTTCAATGAAATCTAATTCACTGCAGTGCTTCCATGTGCCTGACTCCCATTTACAGGCATCAGTTGGATATGACCTTCTGCAGCGAAACATTCCTTCCAGCAATGATTCTAGTCTACATATTGATGCAGATGTATTGTTGTGTCATTATGTACACTTTCATGGGGTATGCTTTTGTCACTGCATCCAATGGTTTCTTCATGTCTCTCACAGGATAATGATTGCCATTACTTCTTGTCACAGGTGCTCTTGAGTGAATGCAGTGATCTTGGCATGCAACTAATGTTTAGTCTACCAATTGTTCTCAGCACATGGGCTGACTATGATGGTATTAATGCATCCTGCTGGACCATCTTTCCAGAGGGCGAGGTCTGTCAAGAAGTGCATCCCACTAGCTTCATCATGAAGCACTTCACATTGTTTGCCCTGGATTAGCCATTAAATATGACAAACATGAATAGCTCCTTGTATTGGCAGTCTATCCGCACAACTGATGTGATACACAGATTGGGGCCATTGTTCAGTGGTTAGATGCTGTTGAGGTTTGTAGTTGTGATTTGTTCAAGAACTGACCCTTATTCTTACACCCAAGCACACTCATCATCTGGAAGGGATTTGTATGCATGACCATGGTTGTCAATGCAGTTGTGGTTGTATATAATTCCATGTATGGTATTACATTTTATACAGCAAATTGCATGCCAGCAATTAGCATGGGGACTAATGGTCATACTGTACATAGGTGCTAGATTACCATACTATGTCTCTTTTAACTTGACAAGCCATCCCAAGTTTCAAAAATGGTGCTGCACTTTGAGCTTTCAGTTCCATTGATCTGTAGCAAAGGGACCAACCAACTTCATGTGTTATGCTTACCATGACAACTGGAGTTAACACAGTTGTGGAGGAAGCATTAAGAATGATAGTTGGATGCTTGTTTGATTGACCAAGAACTTAAGCAATGCAAAGTCAATGGTGTTGCACTCAACCCTAATGAATAGAGGGGTCCTCTTGTGATGACACAAAGTTCCAGTTCTTCACAGTGATGGGGAGAGAGAACACAAATGAGAAGATGAAGGCTTCAAGCTTGTGGAACACCAGTTAATGCAGTATGAATTGTGTAGAACTATGTAGCTTAAGGCTACTAGTGCAATGCTTGGACTATTTATATGAAAAAAAAAACAGAGCACAGATCTCCACTGTCTGGAAGAGTGGAACAGTCAGTGAGCAGAGTACAATGGGTCACCATACTCAGGGTATGTCTCCAAGTGGCTGTACATTGTCATATGTGGTGCAAATGGAAGACATCGGGTGGGAATGAGTCCCATTGTGAGGAGAAGACAAGGTATGTGGTGGAAAGTGCCATGTCATATTGGAGAATTCTTGCCAGTTTGAGAGCAAAGGCAGAAGTGAACTGTGGTTCTCTGTCCAAGATTACTTTGTCATGAAGTCCAAACTGTTTGAAGACAGAGGAGAAAAAGAGTTTGGCAACTCCGGCAGCATCAATGTTTTTGGTACAAGGCTTGAAAATCACCCCTTTACTAAGCCCATGGTCTACCATGACCATGATGGAGTCAAAACTGGCAGAAGTTGGGAGTCCAGTGATGAGATCCATAGAGATCTGTTGGAATGGTCTGGTGGCAACAGAAGTGATAGGGGACAACACAGGTACCATGGAATGAGTTTGTACTTTATTGGCTTGACATGTGGCACAGCCAGTGATATAATGGCAGATGCAGGTAGTCATTCTGGGCCACCAGTAGTCTTTTTCAAGGGTAGTAATAGTGCAGAAGTAACCATTGTGACCACTGAGGGGTGAGGCATGATATTCCTCCACAAGTCATCGGTGAAGAAGTGAATCCAGCACATAGGTTTGTCCCTTGAAATAGAGCATGCATGCCTTTTATATAGGCCCAATCTGCTGGGTTATTATGTAAACTGAGTGGGTAAGACATTATCGTGGTCTGTGCTGAAAAGTTTCAGCCATTCCAAGACAAGAGGGTCAGAGGGAGTGGAGGCAAGGAGTTTGAAATGGAGTTCAGTGTCAATGGTATGGATGAACAGTTGTTCCGGCAGGAGGATTCTTTCCATGTTATCACCTGTAGTAAGTAATCCTTTGGGGCAAGACAGGGCGTCTGCTGGACCCATCTGAAATCCAGGACAATGTTGAAAGGTGAGGTTGTATTCTTTGAGAAAGAGTTGCCAATGGGCATGCCACCAAGAAAGATTTTGTGGTTGCTGGAAGAATGTGAGGTTTTTGTGATCAGTTAGGACAGTAACCATGTGTTCAGTCCCAGTGAGGTAATGTAGCCATTCTTCCAGAGCATGGATGACCGCAAGGAGTT
>JBBPJL010000761.1:0-13842 GCA_038088675.1 Xanthoconium separans | reverse complement strand
AAGTTACTATGCAGTAACCAGGCACTGAGTCACTCTTGCCTTTTCTGACAAGGTACACTTCAGGTGGTTCTACATAGAATTCTATGGATGACTGACACCGTGCCTGAGTGGCTATTGTTGCAGCACTCTAGGCAGGGCAAAAGTCATGTGACCATATTTGGCTTAGCAGGTATTTGAACCATTACAAGCTATTACTAGTGTATTTCTACAATGCTAGTTAAGTACAAATGTTGGAGAGAATGGTAAATATCTCTACAACAGTATGATTAGAAAATTGTGAAAAATTGAGGGGATTTAGCCCTCATGCTGGGCTATCCAGCTCTATAGTGTAGTATTACTCTGACCATCCTTTTAGGTCAGAATAAATTCTTTCCTTATGTACCCGCACGATTCATATTCGTGCAGGTCACCGTCGTTCGTTCTCAGAAAATATAGCCCATTTTTGTCGGTCGTCCTTCGAAAATCGCGGGCTAATATGCCAGGTCCACCCGACTGTCCCTCATAGAGTCTATGTGGAGGCTACAAGTCCTCTCGAAATCTGGAACACATATCCTCCCTCCCATACTTTGACTATTCGGGGTACTATATCATGTGTACCCGATGAAGATCGCCCAAACTCAACTGTTCATCCATCCTTCCGCCCTCGATCGTGGGTCCGCGTACTGTGGGGCATCTATAACGACGATATCGCATATCTCCTCTCCTGTGAGGGAGAATCCTGCCAAGTCTTGATTCCACCTCGTTTCCGCTCATATGACAAAACCAATGGACCAGAAGAGCAACCTTGGATTGCCTCTCTCTTTGATGAGATAGAGGCAAGAAATGCAGGATGTCACGTCCTCTCCTTCAATAAGGATGCAGGGATCGTACAATGCGATGGGGAGGAATACCATCGTGGTCTCCTCAAGTGTACTTACTCTACATTGTCCATCGAAACCATCAAAGTCCCCCATCCTGACTGCCTCGCCCTCTTCATTGAATCACAAATTGATACTGCGCTAGTCAAAGAAAGTTACCTGGCTTTTTCCATCTCATTTTGGAAAGCGGGAGATATGGTACACCCACTGGATGGTCCTCTCCTCCAGCAGAGGGCTTCCATAGTGTCGACGGACCAAGAACGAGGAGAGGTGACACTTCAACCTTGCGACCCCGATGTTCCACGTTGTACCATACCAATCGCCAGTGTCCAACGCTTTTTCAAGCAAGGGGATACTGTGAGGATCTTAGCTGGAACACATCGAGGATTCATCGGTACTATCCTTACTTCGTCCGAGGATCAACAAACTATCGTCTTGGAAGACAAGGATGTGGTGAGTACTTTCTACGTCATGGCAGGTCGAAGGATGACCTGTTTTATCCTATCAGGTCGTTGTCCCTTGGGCCTTCCTAGACTCGTATTCGAGTATGCATGTCTGGACACTGACATCCTGCCCTTTGGGTCTCAAGACCAGTGCATCCCACTCTCCCCGTATCTTCCATGGCATCATGTAGGGAGATATCATGGATGTGTGGCTCGGAAAATATGCAAAATCAAGGGGCTACATGGATAGTATTGAAGGTGACAGGTGGCTATGGATGAAAACCCTTGAGTGAACATTCATATTGGTTCACGAAGATGAAGTACAAATCAGCCCACCAGAAAACCTCTTGTCTTTCTCCAAAGAAAAGGGGTACAATGTGAGTGTAGGTGATACGTTGCAAATTGCACGTGGAGCCAATTATGGCATAATCAGCATAGTGAAATTGTTCGACTTCCCCAAGGCAGAGGTCAAGCTGGTCTGTGAAGTCAACGGTGGTCTAGTACATATCTCCAAATCATATCTATGTTCCGTCCTTGATAACTATACAGTTGAAAGTCCCTGTTCCCCTTTGTTCCAAACTTTTGGACTCTCACCCTGTCAACTTTTCCTCCCTCATCGGCCACGACTTATGGACTATAGGAGGCCACAAGAGGGGCCTTCGAGTCACCCTTCGCACGGTACACTGGACTTTTTGCTACATATCCTTCTATGGCTGCGATAGCCTTAAAGTTCACAATACCCAAGTCGCAACAGAGTGCGTCTTTTGTTGGTTGAATATCTCATTGTTGCTGATTGCCTGTGGGCAGGGAAGGCATGCAGTTGGATGGTGTCCGTCTCGCAGGGCCTCAGCTTGAAGCTTTGAAGAACATTGTTACGCTTACTGCGAGCTGATGCCCTTAGCAAAGTTAGTCGCAACCGTACAAGTGTGAGAGAGATGAAGTGAGCAGTAATACAACCTTGTACTGCGAGCCAACCGGCCCAGCGAAGTACCGTCCCTAGTGTATACGAGGTCAAGCATGGACGTGCAAGACCAATGAGGAGTCTTGAAGGTACGAGCGCCAGCTAAGGCCTCGAAGAGCTTGAAGACGAAGGTCGTGAAATAGAGGCAAAGTCGTAGAGTGGACGAGACTCTAGAGGGTTCCCTCTACCAGTACACCAGTAAGCAAGGATGGATTGCGAGTATGAGGGCACCGAAGTGCAGTAGTGATACAAGCGGGTATCCGATGCGTAGAACTAGCTTAGAGCTACCAGGGAACAAAGGTAACCCTATATATATGTATTCTGATGGTGCACGGACCATCAGGGTCAAGGGTGATCCTCCATAGGATCAAATAGGCTTCTCATAAGGGGAAGGAACGAAAGGATCAAAGGAGTCCCGTTGTCGTGAAGAGCGGAAGGGGATCAACGGGATCAGTCGGATCAAAGGATGAAACGTGCCCAATATGGCTATAGGGTCCATAGGGCTGTACACATGATGGAAGGTCAAGAACGGGGTTCCATCAGAAGGAGGAAATAGGATCAAAGGGGATCCGCTGTCTCGGGGCGATGAGGATCAGCGCAAGAATCCACAGATGATCGGGAACGCATCTAGTGCCGTATGCAGACGGAGTTCCGCATGGCTATACAATGGCTGGCGGAGCAGCCTGGGTCAAGACGAGTCGTGTTCCTGCAACCGGCGAGGAACGGAATAATGAAGGGAAGAACGGAGTATTCTGGATTTAGCTAAGAATGGGTGTCCGTCTTCAGGGTAGGTCTTGCTAGACGATTTGTGACCGAGATGTCTAGACGAACGCTGATTGGCCATATGCGAGAGTATGGCGGCTCTAGGGATATCCTAGGTGAGGATGACAGTGGTAGTACTCCCAGAGTACTGGTACGCGCGGTAAGGCCTCTGCCAGAGTCTGAAGAGGAAAACGTGGTCCCTGTCCGTCGAGGAAAGGCGAAGAATGAAAAATGAAGTGGTCTGGTCCGGTGGTACTGCTGGTGAACCGTGGATTTCCGTAACACCAGTGGGGAAGCAAGCAGATCTCTTCATTAAAAGAGAAGAAGAAGAAGAAAAATACTAGATCTGACTAGATCCAATCAAGGTCTTCATTCTCAGGCCAGTCTCAAAGGCAGTCAAGTGGTCAGGTCCAAAGAGAAAATTCAGGGCATCCAGCAAAAGATTTATTTTCATCAAGGGCTGGTTCATTTATTTCTGCAATTCATCTCCAGCAAAAAAGCAAGGAATGGAGAGGGAGCACCAGCAATGGGCAGCCCAATAGAAGGAGAGGTGCACCCACCTCTGTCCTCCTCCATGGGTGGGCATGGCAGGTCACAGACAGAGGCATGGAGGTGCAGGGACATAGAGGGGTGTTATGGAAATATGTGTTGGCACATTTATTTTCTTTCCTCTACTACCCAGACTTGTCTTCTCCTTACAATAGGGCTCTCTTTCTATCCAATGTTTCCTCATTCTTCCACATACAACAATGTATAGCCACTCAAAAGAAAACCTCTGAGTATGGTAACTCATTCTTTCCTACTTGCTGACTGTTCTGCTCTTCTGGACAGTAGAATCCTGTTGTTTCCAATCCTTTTCCAATCTTTTTCCAATTCCTCCTGTTCCACTAGTGGAACACTTATTATTCCTAGTAAACCAATGGTCTGTACCCATTTCCTTCATCATATAAGTAGTCAAGATATTGTACTTGTAATACTAAGCTAGTTCTATGCAATCATACCACATTAACTGGTAAACCACACACTCAAAGACTTGTCCTCTTGCTTGTGACCTGTCTCTTCTACTATGAAGAACTAGGACTTTGCATCACCACAAGAGGACCCCTCTATTCATAAGGGTTGAGTGTGACATCAATGACTTCACTCCACTTAAATCCTCGATCTATCAAACAGGCATCCAATTATCATTCTATCTCTTCCTCTACAACTGTGTTAACTCCAGTTGTCACAGTAAGCATAACAGGGGGGAGGGAGTGGAGGACAACAGAGAGAGACAGAGGATGGGTGGGGACAGAAGGGGATGGCAGGGGACAGCAGGAATGGTGGAGATGGGAACTTTAGAGATGTGCACTCTCCAATTCATGCTTCTCACTGCTGAAGTATGCTCACCTGAGTTTATAACTTTCTATTTATATAAAAATAGAAATTGGCACTACAATAAAATGATGTAGTGGAATGTGAAGGGTGGGCCCAGGCTCCCAGAGACATACGCATAGGCAATTCCAAAAGATGCATAATCTGGATCATGTTCTGCTCATAACTCCACAATGCCACCACCAATTTTTATGAGCGTTGCACCATTAGAATCCTCTTGATGGAGAGATTAAGGCTATATACTATATATGTCATGTCAAAAAAAAAGTTCACCTCAATTGACTATTAAGAAAAATGACCTATAAAGAAGAATATGAAATTGAGAAAGTTTTATGCCATTGTGGAACTCCATTATCCCATTCATTTCTGATCCAATTGAAGGGATATTTGGCTGAAGAAGACTCTTGGAAACCAGAAAGGAATCTGTCTTACACCCTTGACATCCTTAATGACTATAAAATACTTCACCCCTCTATCTTCCCTTCCCTCATCCCCTCTCCTTTGACCACCACCATCAGATGCACCACCCACTTCTCTCCCAAGTAAAACATGACTTCTATCTCCTCCATCTCCTCCATCACTCTTACCTCCCAACTCTTATCCATCACTCCCACCTCTCACCCTTCCTTCCCCACTTCCACCTCTGTTGAGACTGGCTGGATTACCACTGCTATTGACTCACATACTAAGTTCCTCACCCCCATCTCTGTTACCACCATCCCTTCAGTCAAAGCTGTCAACATCACCTACTTTGCCCACAAACACATCAATGAACCAACATGTTACACTTGGTGAGAGCATAGCCCAGACAAGATGATAGACACTATAGGATCAAGGGATCAAGGGTCTGCACACATGGTCATAGACAGTCAAGGATCAAGAGCAAAGCATCCACTCAACAAGTAGGACAAGGACTTAGTGAGACAAGAGTGTTACACTTACTACAAGCTCATGCCCTAGCGAAGTTAGTCGCAACTGTTCATGATAGAGAAGTGAAGTGAGCAGTGATACAACCTTAGTGTACTGTGAGCCAGCCGGCCCTGCAAAGTACCATCCTGGGGTGGAAGAGGTTAAGCACAGAAGTGCAAGACTGAAATGAGGTCTTGAGGGTACAAGTACAAGCTAATGCCTTGAAGAGCCAGAAGATGATGAGGTGTGAAATGACAGTGATATCAAGAGTGGACAAGACTCAAGAGGGATTCTGTCACCAGTACACCAGTGAATGAGAATATGATTGCGAGTAGAGGCAATGAGATGTTGCAGTAGGAATACAGGTAGGTATTCTGGCATAGAACTAGCTTAGAGCTACAACCAAACAAGTGTAACTCTATATATACTATATCCTGAAGGTGCACAGACCATCAGGGCGAAGGGTGATCCATGAAGGATCAAACAGGCTTCCCACAATGGAAAGGAATGAAAGGATCAAGAAGGAGTCCCGCTGTCATGAAGATCAGAAGGGGATCAATAGGATCAAAGGATCAAAGAGTGAAACATGCCCTATATGGCTATAGAGTCCATTGGGTGTACATATGATGGGAGATCAAGAACAGGATCCCATCAGGAACTGGGAAAGGATCAAATAAAGATCCGCTAGTGCCATATGCAGATAAGGGGTTCCACGCAGCTGTACAGTGGCTGAGGATCAGCCCAGGTCATAAAGAGTCATACTCCTGCATCTGGCGAGGAGTGGGATAATGAGGGGAAGGTGGGATGCTCCATGGTTAACTTGGGGAGCGAGTGTCTGTCTTCAGGAAGAGCTTTGCTAGACCATCTACTGTATGACCAAGATGTCTAGGGAGAGCAAGGGTTGGCCATAAGCGAGAGTATGGTGACTTCTGGTGTCCTAAGGCAAGGACAACAACGTTGGTAGTACTTTCTGAGTACTGGTACAAGTGGTAAGGCCTCTGCTAGAGCCTTAAGGTAGCAGTGTCCCTGTCCGTCAAGGAAAGGTGAAGAAAAGAATGAAGTGGTTCAGTCTGGTGGTACTGCCGGTGAACCGTGAATTCCATAACAAAGAGCTGGAGAAGAATAAGGTATATAATTGAAAGCCCAAGCTGGGGAATAGAAAGGGAATGCCAGAGGTTTATATAGTGTTACATGGTTCTATGGCTAAGGATGGAAAGTTCTGGGATAATGGAAGAGATATGACAATGTGGCAAGTGAGATAAAAATATAATGGGTCATGAGATGGATAAGTCATCATGTGAAAAGGAAAGATAAATCCAGAGAGAATGAGCAAAAAGAGAAAGAAAAGGGAAAAACATAACAGCCAGTGTTGGCTTGGATGGTCCCCTGGAGAATAATAAGATCAAGCAGAACACAGTCCAAGATGTCCACAATATACTGTATTCTTTGCAACCATGACACCAGCATGGATATAGCTCTTTAAAGGATCAGCCTGGGCATGGTGCTTGAGAGGGCTAGCTGGAGATGAGAATAGGACTGAAATGCATGGAGGGATAAATTTTAATAGTGGTCAACAGGTGATCCAGGTATAGCTGAACCTGGGATCAAAACACCAGTACAACTTGCACTCTTATGGTGTTCCAAGCCACTCAACTCTGGCATACATATCTAATCAATTGTCCATTGGAAAAATAAGACAGCTAGAAGTGGATACCTGAGTCACTTTCAAACTGCCCATCATAACTCAGGGACAGATCCTTGACATGGCATAACATGGCAAAGGGATGTATCCTACAGAGTGAAAGGACATTGGAATGTCATCTGCAGATAATTGCATGGTTTCTTCTCCAGGACCACACACTGGCA
Organism: Xanthoconium separans; assembly: GCA_038088675.1. Lineage (NCBI taxonomy): Eukaryota > Fungi > Basidiomycota > Agaricomycetes > Boletales > Boletaceae > Xanthoconium > Xanthoconium separans. Next base: position 6,670 of record JBBPJL010000761.1, on the reverse strand, counting down.
GTGGAGGGGAAAATGAAACCATATGAATTCAAGTGAGTCATTTTGAGCTATTATGATCAGGTCAGGAAGCCTCTTAGATTTATCAGGTGTGTTCACACTATCCAGACCATCAACTTAAAACAAGGCCAGAGGTTCCAACTTGTGTGGTGTACCATTGCCAACTGACAAGTTTGTATGTGACATGGCCAGCACATTTGACAGTGTTGTACCATAAGTGCCACTTCTGCTTTCTTCAACAATAAAACCATTTATGTAATGTTCCACAAGAAAAAATCGACTCCAACTTACATAGAAGGACAACATCACCTAGAAGGGACTAGTGTCATTGTGATTCATCATTCTAAAATATTGCTGGTCAAGCTAACTCCAATGAATAATAATTACAAACACAGAAACATTGGCAAGATCTGCTAGTCATCCAAATAGTAATTGGTCCACATTGAATTCATTTGATGCGCCATGTGTGGATAAATCACAAACAGAATCATGGCATAAAACATAGTGAGCATGCTGATATATAGTATAAAGCTCCTGCACAGATGAGTCAGGATCTCCTCGTGCAGTCTGAGTCGTCTTGCATGCACAGTTCCTAAACATCCAATGTGAGCATCTAGTTTGTCCATCATCAAGAGGGAGCACATGTCTCAAGTGACCATGACGAAACAGAAACTGGTTGGGAAAGGTCAGCACAGTACACATTATCGATATTCACAAAGGCTTTAGTAGTACAAGCTTCCGATTCTCAAAGGTCCCCATCATGTGGATTCAACACCGACCAGCCATGATGATCGTATGTACTTGAATCAGTGACACAGCAGCTAACGTCATACATAATAGAGCGATACACCACGATAGGGTCCATTAATTGCGAGTTGGCACTGCCAACACCCGAGCAAGACGCGTTGATCGAGAGTACTGCCAGGTGTATAACCAAGAAAACAACGATACATGGTTTTCAAATGCGGATGGAGAAAAAAATTTAAGTAAAGCTACACACGACAAGAACAACGCAAGTTGCCAAACGAGATTGCATTCATCCCGCGACCCCAAGACCGGCCAGCTCCTTGCGAATGTCCGCCTCGCCCTCCATCTTCTTGAGCTGCGTTGCCTCGAGACGTTCCCCCCGCTTCGCCTTGTCCTTGAGCTCCTCGATCGCCTTGAGCTGCAAGTCGTCCGTCGCGCCGTCAATCACACAGCACAGGGAGGAACGGGACAAAATCGATGCCCACCTTCTTGTTCAAATTGCGCACCTTCTTCGCGACCGGGTCGAGCTGCTCTGCGCCTGGCGTAGGCGGCACAGAGCCCGTCGCACCGTCAGCCGCCGCCACCACGCCGCCACCATTCGTCTCATGGATCCCGTTCGTCTGCACGTCTAGCGACGGCCTTACAGAACTCACTCCGTTCGGCGTCACAGTACCCGACCCCTCGCCCTTCTTCTTCTCCTTCTTCTTGCGCTTCTTGTCCAGCCCTTGTCCCTGATCGCCCGCAGGCGACGGCGTGTGCGGCGCAGCACCGGGCACGTGTCGGCGTCCGCCCCCTTGCCCATTCGGAGACATGCCATTGCTCGGCATGCCGGGACTGCGGTTGTAGCTCCGAGGCGGTGTCGCACTCCCACTCACTGTGCCACTGCGCGTGGGCACGCGTGGCATCCCACCCTCGTCTTCGCGCTTGAAAATCGCCGGCGTGGCGAGGCCGCGGGCTCCAGGGGGACGATAGGCACCGGCTGGTTTGGACGCCATGACCTTGGAGGTCAGCGCGGCAGCGAGAACGCTTGGCGCTGGTTGCGGCGCCGGCGGGATGGTCGGTCCAAAGGCTGGTGCCTGGTCAACAGGCGTAGGCCGCCAGCCGGCTTGGTAAAGTTCCTCGACAGCCTGCACGTGAACGAGCGAACCACTCGCATGCCAAATCTTGATGCCATTGTCGACGCGTAAACGAGGAGAGAGCGTTGCGGTCAACAGGAACCGCCCGTCGGGAGACCAAGAACAGTAAGACGTGTTGGGGGCATCGATGGTGCATACCTTGTTCAGCGTGCGTCGGTCGAACACATCGATCTTGCCAGCGAGGTTACCGAATCCGGCAAGGAAGAGAAGACGACCCTGGGGATTGAACGAGATGGTGTTGTGTGGCGCCGAACCGAAGTCGTGGAGCGTACGGACGCGTTGGTCGAAGAGCGTCGTCTTGGCAGGCATATCTGTCACGGCAACTTGAGTATTGAATGGGGACGATGAGAGAAATCGACTTACAGCCGTAAACCACGCCAAATTCTTTGCTATTGGGACTCCAAGCAACATCGTGAATAGGGCCTTCCTTGTCAAGGGTAACGCGGCAATCAAAATTACCCGCGGCGCTGAGTAAATACATGGACGTCTCTCCGTAGTAGCTCTTGTTGGAGTTGTCGACCTCGGTCTGCGTAACGACGAGCGCCTGGGTTCCGAGATCGTTCCACTTGATCTGTGCTCGATCTGCCTTGTAAAACGTTTTTGAACACGTTGGGACGCTAGAAAGTGCGAGAAGACCGTAAATCTTGATGCTCGCGGGGGCACCCTGTGAGATATTGATGGATCAGCGCGTCGCCAGAAATGGGCTTGGCACGGACCTTTTTCTCCGCGACAAAGACGGCGACGGATGGATTCAAGCCGGGACTGAGCGATACCATCGAAGCACCTTCAACTCTCAACTTGTCGACTATCCCTTTGCCCCACTCGGCAGGACGAAAGACCTGGATATCCTGCGAGACGAGGCGGATTGCGTGTGACTCGGAGATGGTGTACTGGAGGTTCCAGCCTTCCTGAGATTTCTGGGTGAAAGCGATCAGTTCTTCGCCTGTGGAGGCGGAGAAGATGCGGAGGTTCTTGTGCTGCGCGCCGTCCTCGAGCTTGGCTGATTGTGGGAAATCGATATGATCATCGTCAACACGAGGCTAGCGTGTGGTATTTTATGTACGCACCAGGACGTTCCCAGGTAGAGATGTACGTTCCGCGGGGGGAGAACTGGATCTCGATGATGTTGGGGATGCTCAGTTCTTGCAATAGTTTGGCACCCTCTGCCTGATAGATTCGAACGCTGTATAAAAGGTGTAAAATGGCTGGGGGAGAAAACACGAGGTGATACGCACACGGTTGGGAGAGCGTATCCAAACAACCTTCCATCGTTGCTGTAATGGTAGGTGCGAGCTGGGACGTCGGGGCTAACGAAGCCGGAGAGTGGGACGTAATCTGGCGTTCCACCGACGAGACCCAAGCTCTTTTGAGCGCGAACTAGACAACACCTGTCAATTAAAATGACCGATTGAATTGAGGGAGACTTACACGCGTATTGCTGGGAGAACTGTGAAGCCATCGGGAACGAGAACGGGCGCAGGAGCGAAGCAAACTAATGCTTCAGACGGGGTTAGGGACGGAGGGACGGGGGGAGGAGGAGCAGCTGGAGATGAGAATTGCCGGTCAAAACGTTTGCTGGCAAGATCATACTGACTTTAGGGCAAGCACTTGCAGATTCAGATGGCTGTTGTGTTCTCGCACTTTCTCCAAGTTGAAACGCGGAGGAAATCTACTAGCAAGAGACGAGCGAAGTCACATTCAATATGTACGTGGAAAGACAATCATCAGAAGGTCATTTATTGGCGTATCTTTTCGAGGTTCGTCTGTACGGACAAGTAGTCTTGCCTTCGACGATTGACATTCCTAAAGTGACCGTCATTTCGTCGGCCAAACGCCGGTCGCAGATATAGTTGGAAACTACCTCTATCACTAGCGATCCTTTTTTTTCACCCGCAGAGTCTCAGACAGATCTGATCTCCACAACTCCAGCTAGACGTACATTATTTAGTCACGCCTTCAAGGAGCTTCGAACACATCACGATATACCTGCTGCAGTGCCTTCCACTGCCACTCATAAGGCTCTCAGCGAACTATATAATGTGAGTCAGACACCCGCAGTCGTCTATCTCTCTTATGTCAAAGTCCCAAAACTGTGGTAGGAATGGCGTAGACCAGTCAGATCTTCAGATGTCAGCGGTGGAAGTCCTTGACAGCGTCTTCGGCGTGAGTCAATTCATCCGCCTTCTTCCGTTCATTCTGCAACCAGCACCACCGAATGAAGTGTGGAATTGAGGAGTGAATCGCCAAGGTTCGTTCCTCCCACCCTTCCCCTATTCCGTCGGAAAGCAACTCATTTGTCATAGCCTTCATTCGGAACGTCAGGGAAAGTTTGACGTGGCAACTGACATGTCATCTCACTTCACGAAATTTAAAACATGATGCATGTTTGGGCGAAGCGCTGGTTTGATCCATACTCTCCGGCATGCGCCTCGTCTTCAGCTCTTCTGATTACAGGAACTCGGACATCGCTGACGAGCAAGGTCGCGTTCTCTATTCCATTTCAACGCCCCGGGCGTCCAAGCGGACGACAACAATAACCAAGTACCGGTGGAGTGGCCCGAACAGCGTCGACGAGACGATGGCGACGATCGAGTGGCATGCGTTGAAGGGTACGCTCATTCGATTCAACGGTGACGACATTAAAGCCGATGTGATGCTGGGAAAACGCTGGTGGAGCAAGTGCGTCTCCCGATTCCATACCTACGTCACACGTGATTTACGAGCAGACTCTCATCGTCAAGTGGTCGCTACTTCATCGGACCCGACAAACGTTGTTATAAATGGAAACTCGAATCGACGTACTGTTGGGTAGGTTGCCTCTGTTGTGGACCTTTTCTCATATATATAAAAACACACACACATCGACTAAACGTGCATTTCTAGATGAAGCTGGCAGAGTCGTCGGCCGTCGCACTAGCCAGGTTCCACCAGAAAAATTTCGGAATAAGGAAGCAACTACATCCACCGTACCTCGACGTCTCTTCAAAGGTGTTGCAGATGCTGGATCATGTCATATTGACATATGTCTATGTCGAGTCGGTGCGTCGAGAGCGACTTGGACATTTGTCGGACACAAGTGGGACGTGAAGTGCTATCAGTTCCTTAGGGTTCATGGCCATGTATGAGCCAGTGCTGGTTCACTGTGGAAATTCGTTCATCGGAACTGACACCATGCAGTTCAAGGTATACAACATGTACTAGTAAACACCGGCGTAAACATCTTCTTGAGTACCGCCTGTAGGTAGTCTGGGGTAGTCTTGCATGGGCAGTACCGTAAATTGAATGTAGCGCCACGTGGGGCTACTTCATCTAGTACTTCCAACACCATGACGCGGCGGCCACACAAGAACTAGGAGCCTGGCCTAATGCATTGAAGGCAAGGCCTCGGAACATGCGCTCTGGTTTAGACTCTCTTGTCGCACTGGGCAGTCGCGTTGGGATCACACCAGGAGGATGTTTTCTCGATCCGGGACGCTCGGGGCAGCTGGTATGCTTCGTAAGAAACGGACCGTCCATCGCACAGCCCACTTGGGCCCACCGCCTCAGCCAGTCCGATTCGTTATATCGAAGCAATGTCGCTTGCTGTATAACCACATCCTGATAAAATCCAACGACTTCCCTCCCACCGTCGACATCGACATCGATAGCGTCATGCGCCTCCTATTCAGCACGACCGACCACATGAACACGAACATCTCTGACGAGCGCGGATACATCTACTACACCATCTCCACCCCCTTCGCGTTCAAGAAAGTGACGACGATCACCAAGTACCGTTGGAGCGGTCAGATTGGCGTCCCGGAGACGATGGGCGTCATCGAGTGGCATCGGTTGAGAGACACGGTGTTCCGGTTCAACGGCGAGGAGGTGCCCGCGAACGTGATGCTCCAGAAGAAGGCGTGGAACACGTATGTTACGTCTGACGTTGGTGTCTTCGCACCGCCGCGGTGGAGGACTGACACGGTATACGCACCAGGGGTCGGTATTTCGTCGGTCCAGATCAGCAAACGTACAAGTGGAAGCTCGAGTCGTCGCATTGCTGGGTACGTTTCTTCGTTTTCTTTTCCTTTTGGGGTCACGTTTAAACGTGTGCCGCGTATGTACAGATGAAGCGTAGCGACTCGCACGTCGAGCTTGTCCGGTATCACAAGAAGAATCTCGGGATTTTGAAAGAGGCACATCCGGCCTACCTCAACATCTCGCCCAGCGTGGCCCCGATGTTGGATCATGTCATTCTCACGTTTGTCTACATGGAGTGGTTGAGGAAGGAGCAGGAAGGGAGCCGGCGGCACACGGCGTTGTCAGGGGCACATTCAGCTCAGTCACAGGCGGTGTTCGCTTCAACAGCGTCACGATGTAGTGGTTTGTAGTTTTCAGAGACTGTTGGCATAGTGATTGGACGAGAAAGTTGGAGTCGAGGTAGCACTGTCTTAAGGGGCTGCCCGGCGTGGAATCTTCACAGCAACTTCACGCCTGAAGCAGAAACATGCTGCAAGGAACGCTTCTGTGTTCGCTTGATCGTTGGTCCGCCCGACATGCAATCAAACGACATGCAAAACACGCACAAGTTTGAATCCGAATTGACCGAATGTGTCCACTATTTTTGGCAGACGTATGCCAGGCATGTCTTCCTTACGTTATGCGGGAGTGGTCTCATAAACCTCAGAATCCGAGTGTTCCTGCATTCGCGTCCCTGCGGGAAAATATGCCTTCAAAGGATCGCCAGATCCCACAGGTCGAGATGTCTCATGAGCGAGTTCTTGGTCTTCAACGAGATAGTATTCACGCAG
>JBBPJL010000760.1:0-13847 GCA_038088675.1 Xanthoconium separans | reverse complement strand
CCTGCAAATCCTGAAGGACAATCAGTTGTTCCTCAAGCCGGAAAAATGCGAGTTCGAGAAGAGCTCCATTGAGTACCTGGGGATGATTGTTCAGGAGGGGAGCATCAAGATGGACCCAAAGAAAGTCAACGCCATTATGGAGTGGCCAGTTCTACAGTCGAAACGTGATGTGCAGCAATTCCTGGGGTTTATCAATTTTTATCGTCAGTTTGTATGGGGGTTCACTACCATTGCGCAGCCTCTACATCGCCTCACTGGCCATGTGCCCTGGAAGTGGGGTGGTGAGGAGAACCGTGCTTTCAACTTGCTAAAGGAAGCCGTATCATCTGCCCCTGTACTTGCCATCCCTAGAGACAACGCATGCTATCGTGTTGAAGCAGACAGCTCAGGATACGCTACGGGCACTGTTTTATCACAGGAACAGGAGGACTCGTCATGGCGCCCCATTGCTTTCCTGTCCAAATCACTCAACGATGTGGAACGGAACTACGACATACATGATCGCGAACTACTGGCGATTATGTGTGCACTTGACGAATGGTGCCACTATCTCATGGGAGCCTCACATACCTTCGAGATCTGGTCAGACCACAAGAATCTAGAATATTTCCGGACAGCCCGCAAACTAAATCATCGCCAAGCTCGCTGGGCCCTCGAGCTAGCGGAGTATGACTTCAAGCTGATCCATAAGTCTGGCAGATCTCACGGGAAACCTGATGCTCTTTCGAGACGACCAGATTATGACAAAGGTGATGCGGATAATGATGAACAGGTTCTCTTAAAGGCGGAACACTTCCGTGAGTTGATTGAAGGAGTCGAGGTAGAGGGTGAGAGTACTGCACTGTTGACGAAGATTAGGGAGTCGAAGAAAGTGGAGAATAAAGTCTGCAAGTGTGCTAAAGGGAAGTTGGAAGGCTGGGATGAATGCGATGGACTCATCCTATGGAAGAACCAGGTCTATGTACCGCGCGACAAGACCCTTCAAGACAAGGTCATCCAACTTCACCATGACTCTAGGTTGACTGGACACCCTGGACGCTTCAAGACCACTGAGTTGATACTGCGGACCTACTGGTGGCCTGGACTACACACGCATGTCGCTGCCTACGTTCGGGGTTGTAACAAGTGCCAATGCACAAAGAACTTCCCCTCCAAACCTCTCGGCACTTTGGCCCCAAATCTTATCCCTGAACAAAACTGGCAAATCATTTCTGTTGACCTTATCACCCAACTCCCTCTGAGTCACGGTCATGACGCTATCGCTGTCGTTGTCGACCGTCTTTCCAAGATGATCTGTGTAGTCCCCACCAATGGTGAAGTATCATCAGAAGGCATGGCACGACTATTCCAGGACCATGTCTGGAAGGACTTTGGCCTCCCAGAACATATTATCAGTGACCGTGGATCCCAATTCATGTCCAATTTCATGCGCGATCTCAATCACCTGCTCGGCATACGCTCGAACCTTTCCACAGCCTACCACCCCGAGACTGATGGCCAGACCGAATGCGTTAATCAGGAACTTGAACAATACCTCCGCCTCTTCGTCAATTATCACCAGATGGATTGGTCTGAATGGCTCGCGCTCGCTGAGTTTTGCTGTAATGACCGAGTACACTCTTCAACAGGCTATTCCCCCTTTTTCCTGAACCATGGTCAACATCCCTGGAAGGGGTTTGAACCTTGAGGGAGGGTGAAGACTGAAAGCGCCAATGAGTTTGCAACACGCATGAAGTCTATCTCGGATGATGCCAACTCTGCCCTCGTCAAAGCCACGGCTGCTATGAAGCGTTCCTACGACAAAAAACGTAAAGAGGCACCTGAGTACAGCGTTGGGGACTTAGTCTGGCTCGAGGCGGTCAATATCCGGTCAACTCGCCCATCTAAAAAGCTCGATGATCGCAGACTTGGACCATTCACGGTACTAGAGAAGGTCGGACAGCACGCCTACAAACTACAATTACCTCCGTCCTGGCACATCCATCCAGTCTTCCATACCGCGCTACTCTGTCCTTATCATCCCCCAACTTCTCCCATACAGCACTGGCCCGGTCCTCCCCCTCCCATTAATGTTGGTGATCACGTTGAGCAAGAAGTCGAGGCGATTTTGGATGAAAGGCTCCGAAGGGGTCGCAAAGAATACCTGGTCAAATGGAAGGGTCTACCGCGTGAAGAAAATACCTGGGAACCCCGCTCTCATCTTGAGGATGAGCACGGTATTAATGAGCAATTCCGTGACTACCTCAAGGCTCATGGAGGGCTGCCCATCGACGAGGATGTCGACCTTGCCCGGGGGGTATTGTCACGAGACGTTACGCCTGTCAGCGCATCCGCTTGATCCAGTGTCTCACCTCTTGTTCTACTTGACGTTGTCTTACTTATTTCATTATTCTTTCTATTACATCAGGAAAACCCTCAAATCACACAATGAGACATATGAGACGGATTGTCTCGAATTTGTCACAAACACTTGAAAGTGCAGATATTTCTGCACAATTGTGACCACACGCTGGATAACCATGTATGAAAAACTCGGCCCGTTGTAGTCTTGAACGAAGGACCTGATCGGTGGTCATACAAAAATTTCATGCATGCTCACTACTGATATACCACACGGGCAGGCATTTGCGTCATAGCAACCCTCACTATCGTATGTGCCCCAGTGATGTGAAACTGATCATCGCAGCCATGTTGCTACACGGATACGACTCGGACACGGTTTCCTCAAAGACATGCTTGTCTCATACCATGTCCAACAGAGTCCTTGCTGATCTCTTTCAGAACAGAGTGGTCCTTGAGGTGCCACTTAAAAATTATGAAGCATATCGTTTCACATACACGCCAGAATTTCCAGGTCCCTTGGTTGGTTCTCACTGAGTCCCTCACTACTCCATCATGGTGACGCTGCATTAATTTTTTTTTTTTTTTCCACAATCATGTAGACCATTGAAATCAGACCATCACCTCGCCTTCCTGCCGCACTCAGCACTGCTGAGTCAGAAGACAACACACTTGTTCCTGTCCCCGTGGCAATGCACCCCCGGCCTGGACAAAATTCCCAGCCCGAGTGCTCATCATGGAACTTGAAGGTGGCCCAGGTAGCCGAAGGTATCCTGACCTCTTACTTATCATGGGTCATAAGTTGCTCACAACTCGTAAGATAGTAGTGTTACTGAGCTGGAGAGTGACTCTGAGATTATGGCGACCGTTGCCACCATCATGGAGGTAGTTTCCGGGCCAACATAATACTCTGAGTGTGCACTGAATACTCCACCCAGAAAAAAAAAAAACCTTCCCAACCCATGGAATGAACTCGAAGGACTTTGCCCCCACTTCCCAGAGACATCATTCTTTGTAGCCGTCGTTGTAATGTGCCACTGTCGGCTTGTCCGACATTGCAATGGTATCTATTGCAGATGACACAATAAATATTCCAACATAGATACAGGATGTACAGGCTATGAAATAGTAATGTACGCATGACGATCACTGAATGCATTCACATAGAAAGAAGTACATTCTTCCAACATGTTGCTGCTTGTCCAGTGCATAGGTGCAATCCTTCCGAAACATGGAATCAGGTGAACACTCCGCTGGATGTCTGAAATGTCAATGATACTACATATGGGCTCACCATTATGGCGAGCACGAGACACCTTGTACATGGCATGGTTGACGTTCGGAGAAGAGAATGGAGTGAACCACTCGACATACGCCAAGTGACTAGGAATGGTGACATCCAAGTCAGGGTGTGGCAAATTGTCCAGCAGTATTGCTCGTGCTCGGTCTGGGATTGAGAACACCACACGCACTTGGACCACTTGATATCCTGAACTCCGCATCAAGCGTGGTTAGCAAATTTCAATGCTCCGAGTCAGATATGAGGTACCGACCATGTATGCCATCACCTGCGTGCCTGACCTTCACAAGTGCAGTGTCGAACCAACCTGGCACTGTCCTCCCACATACGCCATGCCGCTCAGGTTGACAATGAATGGCGTCAACTGTGTGGTCACCCTCGTAACCCAAACCATCAATGGAGTGAAATTTGACCCGGTGGAATGTCGGAACCATATGAAATGGCAAGACAACACTACATGCCTCATCCTCAAGTGGTACCCCACTCAGATCAGGGTGCTGGATGTGTGCAACATAGCATGAGAGGGCCTCCATAAAGAATTGGGCATGGTAGAGCCTGGAAATGTCCCCAAAGGCCACACGTTTGACAGATGGGTGCTTCGTCATCACGATAACACGTGCATGGCCCAAGTCAGGTGGTACCCAGGCAATGACCATGTTCCTTTGATTGCGTCGCCAGTCGACGAATCATTGGTGCCAGATGACCTTCTCACGGCGTTCAAGCCATCTCGTCATTTGTGGGTATTCATTCTTGTGATTGGTCGCTCAATAGGCATCTTTGGCAAGGTCAATATGAAGCCGTTCTGTATACTTGGTGGAATAGTTGTCCGTAGTACCAAAAAGATGAATCATTTCAATGTAATGACGTAGCAAGTGCAATTTCGGAAGGTTGAAATGGGAACGGATGCCAAGGTCGACAAAAATGGATTTATTGAGGTGGAAGCGACGAAGTGCATCGTCAAGAAGGGGTAGTGTTAGTGCTGTATGACAAGGGAGTTGTGCCAAGTAGATGAAGTCCAGGAGGGCTCGGGTGGCACGGAGCAGACGTGATGCACTGAAACCACCAGGTAGCGGAAGGTTAACAATAAGGCCCATTAGGAAGCGACAAATCTGGTCATGTTCTACTCTGCTGATACGGGAAAGAGATGTGATTCCTTTCATAAAAAGGCGAATGTTGTGGTTGGCAGGCAGACGACGGCATCGGGCATCAATCTCTATCTCGCTGCAGCATGCCCTGATCCATGACAGCAGATGCTTGAGTAGGCCCTGGTACAACTGGTGGAGAATGTCCGGTGTGATGGACAAGAATATGTTGAGATATGGATGATGCTCCCAAAACGGCTTGTAAATCGGCTTGATACGAACGTCCCGACAGGCTTGTGCAAAAGCGACATAGTCTTCATCAACCTTCGCCAGTGCTTCCAGCACAGCACCCAGATCCCGTAATGACGCAGGTATATCCGCACTGCCAAGGTCATCATGCTCAATGTCGCATTTGGGACATTCTCCAGTCTTGATCCCAGCGACAAGTACCTGCTCGGGGTAATCACCTGAGTAGCAGGCTACAATTGGATGACCCCGACGTATAATTCCATCCCCCCCGTGACCGAGATGCCCTCTTTCCCAGCCTGTTCTAGTGGTTGCAATATGTGCCGCATGCATGCATGAAATAGATTGGCAAGTGCATGACGACGAGCGGCTTTGTTTGTGATATGTTCAAGGCAAGTGACTGGAAGGTAGCCAAGAAGTATCCAGGCACCTTGCGAGGGCTTATGGCGAATCTCTTTGGGTATGTTACCCAGTGTCATGTACACAGGGTAGCAAGATTTATTTCGGAACATTGTGACTTGTGTCTTGTCTGATGATAAGATCACAGGAATGACAGTGGCACCTGGCTTGTCATGCTCAAGTTTTTTCTGAATGAAATGCAAAGATAAGTGAATAAGCAGATCAGAAGTCATTCAAAGTTGTGCCATACCTGGACATCCCACCACCACTGGGCAGTGTGCATGTCGTAATACATCCGGGTGGTTCGTTCCTTATCGGCGTAGTGTCGTTCTGGTACATAGATCAGATGGGGGGCGAATTTGGGGTCACCATATAGTGCACGGACACACTCCATGATGTCACGATGGAAGATATCAAATGATTCGCCAGCAAGAATGATTTCTTTGTGGGAAAAGGGAGGGCGCTCCGCAGGAAGGTTGTCAATGATGTGATGAAGTTCGTGACTATTCTTGTATGAGAGACCAAGTGCGTTTGCAACCTGTGACTGACAAGTCAGTGATATCACCCACGGATAATGCACCATAACCTACACCTTCAATCTGGAGAAGCTCGGTGAAAGCTGTGGATCCAGGCCCGCGCAGCTTCGCCCAGCATGCCACTTCATAGTCTATTTTCGATTGAAATGGTGCATAGACGTTGTCTTGAGCCATGGGTCCAAGTGCCGCTTGGTAATCGGAGTAAGGAAGATTGCGTTGTCCAATAGCTTGGCCAGCACAGCCATAGGGAAATTCAGTGATGGTGGGCTGCTGGGCATCTGCAAGACGGACCCGAGATGGAGGCTCAGATAGATCTTCCATTTCTTCATCGTCCTCAGGGTCCATTGAGGGCAAAAGATTAACATCGGGTGGTGGACGCTGTGGTTCCCATGCCGATTCCATTTCAGCGTGATCGGCGGCCTCTTCTTCGTCACCTTCACTTTCAGAGCCCTCATCGACAATACTTTTGTCATTGGTGGGAGAGTGGGTTAGAGCGAAGTCGTGCGCTGTATCTATCGCCATCATGGTGGAGAGTGAGTCGCAAAAAATTGAGACTAGCGACAGAGAAACTCACAATTTGAAGGACGATCATTGTCATCAGTATCACGAGTAGGAGGGGGAGTAAGATCCTGATGCACTACATCTGGATCCATAAGGACTATTGCAGGGTCTTCAGCGGCTTTCGAACCAGTGTCCAGGTTGATGGCAGGATCACAATTGTGATCTGATGAGTTGGCATGATATATAGCCACACACGGAGGGTTGGTGGTTAGCACCAGATGGCGAGAGTATCCTCCGAGAGAAAATGATGAATGGCACCCTGCGCAGATGATCATTAGCGACTTGAACACAGGGAATACGGTGAGCAGTCGGATTGCTAAACTCACCAGAGTTTGCGACCGTTATTTTTGCGCAGTGGATCACGAGGTCAAAAAAATTTGCAAGACAGCTCTCTGGAACAAAAGCAACTGTCGTGTGGTTGCCAGCGAGACATTGAAATACCTATAAAATGACCATGCGTCAGATTTACCAAGCTGTTGAAATTTTCACCCACCCGTGGACGCTGAACCGTCTCCACCCTAACCTAGTGACAATATGGCGAATGACTCGGACAACCTCAACCCGAGCAAGCTTGCCGCACAAAAAAGGGAGGCCATGAAAGCGCGAGGGAGAAGGACATTGTCCAACAACTCGGATACAACACTGAATACCCCGGCAGCAGCTAAAACCACCAGCAAAAATGATAGTGAGCCACACATCATCTCTAGCTATTCCAGTAGCACTTACCACAGTTTTCTACTCAACAGAACCAGTCCGCAAGGCGAAGGAAGCTGCAAAAGAGAACAAGGGTATCAGCTATTTTATTTTCTCAAGGAAAAAGGCTTACTCCACTGGCCCTGGCAGTATGGCAAGGAGACCGTGCGCAGCGGAAACGTGGTCCTAGTATCATGAAGGACAAAGATTTGGAAGCCGCCCAACCGAAGCCAAAGGAGGCACGCATTGGTCCAAGTCAAAATGCAGGTTCGTGCTAGTTCCGGACTTGGAGAAAGCTATCAGACAATGTCATGGACAGAATTAGAGCAGGAGAGCACTCGAAAGCAAAACGGGGAGAGCGCACAGGAAGAGATGACCACCCAGACCACACGGAAGACACGTGGTGAGCAGTGCTCTGAGTCTCGGCCCAGTCTGTGACGTCACTCTCAATTGTCACCTGTGCAGCCGCACCCAAACGTGGAAAATCTGGGCTCAACGCTGGTGTAAAGGTTAATGGCTCGAGTCACAAGAACAAGGCTACTCATCTCAAGATGGGTGCAGTCTCTCTGGGAGCACGTGCATTGGAAGACTCCGACCTGTCAAGCATGATTGACGAAGACCAAGACAATGTTGAAGCCGAACAGAGTCACAGTCACGGTGTTGTGTCGGATGGAGTGTCCTCCTTAGATGATGGTAATGACCATGACGACAGTGCCTTGGACTATGAAAGTGAGGATGAGCTGCTCGCAAGCCTTAGCAACAATCCCACCAAACTCAAGGAGGCACTCGTAAAGGAAGTAAGTCCTTACTCTAGTACCACCGCAACTGTGACTCGACTCACACCAATTATACATCAAAGATCCCACGGATGGAAGTCAAGGGTCTGAGCATCCCGGCTCAAGTACCCACTCACAGTGGACCTGTGCACTCCACTAGCAAAGGTCCGAGCAACAACGGCAATATCCTCAAGGCTCCGCAGACGGTGAGGCTGACAAGCTTTCTCTGTTACATGCTATGCTCAAGTGACACCTGAATGCTCCAAATTCATAGTCTCGCAATCACGCTACTAATGATGCAGGCGACAAGGTGAGGAGCGAAATAGTATTCGCCCACATGCAATGCTACAACTACGGTTGAACTAACATTATCGCCTGATAGTCCCGCAAAGGAACCAGCAAGAAAATGGAGGCAAAGCTAGCTGCCGAGGTAAGCATTTTTCAAAGGTTGTGCACTTACTGATATATTGTATACCTAGCGTGCTGTGGTCGTTGGCGCAGACTCGGAGGAACATCTGAATCCACAAGAGATTGGAGTGAAGGCCAAAGGACCTAGCAGTGTGAAGACTGAACAGCTTGCTTCGTCTCTCCCCTCTGAGTCCGTCTTGATTGACACGGAGTTGGTCTTACCGACTTCAGATCGCCAACCAATATCACTCAAAGCACAGCCTCCTCAACTGCAACAGCTATTTCAAACTTCGATCGATGCTTTCTTGAAGGAGATCATATTTGAGCAAGGTTTCCCAGTATTCAAGCAGAAGCGTGCAATAGCGATCAAGATTTTGAAAGACAACGCTCGGGAGATGGGCCTACGAGAAGTCGAGACCCGGCTTGGTTCTGATATACAGTATGCCAAAAGATTGGCTAAGACGGTACGGATTTTCACTGTGGCTGTCTGCTTATCACTAATATCATGGACGTGGCGTACATGTGTGGCGGATACATCAGCCCGAGGGTCGCCTAGCAACATGGCGACAAAACTTCAAGCGAACAACGCAGACGCTTGTCATCTCGGGGTATGGATTAACTCGGGATGCTGACGAGTGCCAAAAACGGGTCGCTGAATTGCTCAAGTTTGACAACTTTATCTATCCAAGAGGCTTGCAGGTGCGTCACCACTGTAACCGTATTAGTCATGTCTCATGTTTACTGCCGAAGGGAAAGATGATACGACACGAACCATTCCAGAATCCAGTGATCCTGGATGTCCTGCGAGCAACTGTATTCAATGGGCCTGCCAGCCTCGGGCATAGACACAAAGATCATTTTGTGTCTGTGCTAGATGATCGAGAGGACGAGCCAGAGCTCCCTAGTGGGCTCGTAGCATTCATTGCAACCATGGTGGGTGTATGCAGCTCCCGTAACATGCACCAATGCATAACTCACCCGGCGCAGGTCTACTCTGTATTAGATGACTGGCGCAGTGGGTCCAGACGATCTGATGACACAATCTCCTTTGTTGCAGATCAATATCATTCAGTGTATGAGAAGTTCCAGAAGATTTTGACAAGTATCTACGCAAGTGGCGACAAAGGCCCAAAGAAGTACCATGTCCTGCTGTCCCGGATGTACAAGAAGGTGATGTGAGTGCCGCTGAACTTGGTGGACTTTAGTCACTGGCATGATCGTTACTAATGCCTTTGGTCCACTTGCTTGCAGCGTTCCCACCGAAACAACTGAAGACGAGCGGTCATTCGCCCTGGTTGATCTTGACAACATGGATACTGGGGATGAGAGTGATGGGACAGAACCTGGGCCTGAAGGGGTATAATCATTTCTCATAGTAACTTTTCTCTGTATATGCGCGCGCGTGTATCAAAATGCATGCAGTTCCCCGATATTATATTTTGAACCAAGGACTTAAAAAAACAAACTGGAAAATACACATTTACACGCATTTATAACCATTTGCGCGTGAATGCGGAATGAGGGTTTTCCTGATGTGTCTTGACATGGCTAACTCCGAATCCAATCTCAAGGACCTCCGCACTCTGTATGTTCCATATTTTCCACTGAATGGTCCATTTGCTGAAATAGCACAATTGCAGTTGGCAGTACTTTTTTTCCTGGCCCTATAGAGGTTGGTGCCTTCTCCGTTTTCAAACATGGCTCGTCACTAACGATGCTATTGCAAGACGTGCATACCTCATATAATTCTCAAATAAATGACTTTCTGAAAGTGAACTAGATGTAAGCACCCCAATCTACTAGCATACATGTCACATTCTAATTTCCCAAAGGTAAAGTTGTTATGACCTTGCTTGACGCTACGTTTATTTCTTCCCTTCGTCATCTTTCGGACTCATTTCTCTCCTCATGATGGGACAGCCCCATCCGATGTCTTCCAACTTATCCCTACGATGCTGTACTGTCACTCGGCGACTTCTTCCGAGTATGACTCCCGTTTTGTTCCGCTCGCTGCCGTTCCGCTCTTCCTGACAGCGGAACCCCATTCTTCTTCCGATTCCTTTTCGTCCGCTTTGTTCCGACTTGCGGAACACTTACTTTCCTATGGGACCCGATGGTCCGTGTCACATCTCGCATCGTATAAATATTCGAGCCTTGTACTGTAGAAACCCAATCTAGTTCTACGCAATTCATACCGCGTTTACTGGAGTTCTCTTCGCTCGAAGCTCTCCCTTCTCGCTCGAACTTCTTCCCTTTCTCCTTTGCAAAGAACTAGGACTTCGCGTTGTCACAAGAGGACCCTTTCTTAGGGTTGAGTGCAACATCGTCGACTTCGCTCTGCTTAAGTCGACGACTATCAAACAGAACACAGCTTGCTCTTACTTTGTCCTCCACAACTGAGTTAACTCCAGTTGTCACGGTAAGCGTAACAAAAGTGGTATACCTAGTATCTGCATGGTCGTTTGTAGTATTCCTTCTCGCCACCGATTGTGAGTCACTCCCTCCGGTGACTGAGTTCTCTACTATGTATGCTGACTTTGGTTGCAGTCATGATGATTTTACGTGTATACGCAATCTGGAACAAATCTAGGGCCATTCTTTGGGTCCTTCTGTTCATTTATTTGGTACAAGCTATCGTGGCCATTGTTTTTGGTGGAATCTACGACAATCCCAACACCCACTTCTCAGGTATGCATTAAATTTCATGCAATTTTATGATGCCAGGCCTTATCCAACTTCTCTCAGTGACCACTGTCCAAGTGTCCACTTATTCGTATTGTAACGAGTCGTTCGTTAATGTTCCACAACTGACTGGAGTGTATATTGTACTTCCACGGTTTGTTCTAGCTGCCTTCCTGCTGGTCGCTAGTATCATCCAAACCTTAAAACAATCAATCGAGATGTTCCAAGCAACGAAGCAATGGCAATCTAACCGGTACCTGCAACTACTAGTGAGGGAAGGGATCCTTTATTTTTTCGTGTATGTTCTCCGTCACCCTTCTACATCTTTTGCATGCGAGCGCCGAGCGCTGACTTCCCCCAAAATATCCCCTTTTACTTTTAGGAACATGCTCGACCAATCTCTTTCACTGATCTCGCAAACCAACTCTATACCGAACAATACTACGGCCATCTCCCTCTTCACGCTGGCTTATATATCGTTTTACCCGCTCATCCCCCGGTTTATCATCAACATACGAGAGCTGTATGAACGTGACATCCGCGGTCACTTCCACGTCGATAGTGGGTTTGGCATACCGTCACAGTTGAACATTGGGGTATTCGTGGATGACGCCGACGAAGGGCTACAGAATCCTGAAGTGGACGGTGACAGTGACGTGGACGACGCACGCGATCTTGAGATGGGTCGTAGAGGACAAGGGCCCGATTTGTTGAACGAGACAGTGCCCTAGGGACACCTGATGGTACGAGAGTCTGCGCGAGCTGGGGATCACTTGAAAAAAGCTGCTGGAAAGCGATGCTATATTTCTGTACTCTGGAGTACATACATACATTATTTATTTGACTGCCACCACATCAGGGCCAACACCCTAGCATGATAATCCGCTGTCAGACATAACACATGTGACAAAATAGACACCATAGGTATTCCGGGAGACGTCAGAGCTGATCAAAGCCTGCTATCAGCTCGTCGTCGATGGCTGCCAAATTGCACCGCATATACTAGATATCTGTCACAACCACCAATGACCGCCGCGTCCGTCCGTTGGTCACTAACAAAAGACCATTGGATATGCGAGATGAATACAAGCGACATCATACCCAACAAAAGACCAGTGGGGAAGAAAGAAAGAGAATGCGAGCGAAAACGGTACGTATGACGAAGGCTGACTAATCGATAGAACCCGGGAGCATACAGACCCACGGACCCAGACGGAGAAGCCCTGATGACAATATCCGGATTCACATCCAACAACAGATTACAGTAATGAGCAGGCGTCGAGTCAATGCCATCCAATAAGTCACATATGAGTGGGAGATCATCCAATGATGCCATTTACATGCATACCAGCTAGGTCCTCTCTTCTACGTGCCCACTTGACAAGGAAGTGTGAAAAAATGCGGATGGACATACGAGAAATGCATAAATAGCATACATCATACATGTGATAGGCAAGACAGTAACATTCGGAGAGATTTTGGACGAAGGAATAGTACGCGAGAAGAGCCTCACGACACCGTTTCGGATATTTCTGTCGAAAACGGGCCAGCCATGGTAAGCAAGTTACAAGAGGATAGCACAACATACCCTCGCGTTCCTGGAAGGGACAGTTCGAATACTTGTCTTCCAGATGAGAATATGCTTTTAGCCATGTATCCAATACCTCGATGAACTCTGCATGCGAGACTTCTGTGCGCAATGCTTTGCCAGCCGTACGCAGGATGCTGTTGCAAAATATCGTAAAAGAGTTCTCAATCAGAAAACTGATGGCGACATGAAGTTCCTTCGGCCAGTTGTTCTCCAGACAATGCAAAAATTGAGCGCTTTGGTAGGTCTGCGTTATCCCAGTGTCAGTCGTGATGGCGAATTGTTTTCGAAGGGCTATATCCATGGTGGGACCATCAGCCCAAAAAGCGTATGTTTGGGGCCAATTTCTCATATGAGAAGGACGGCCGGACCCAACGGACTGAGGAAACCTATCCTCGTCCGCCTGGCGTAACTGTGCGACAGGAAGTGGCCCCGCGTAGGAAAAAAAGAACAGGAAAAACACGTAGAGGAAGGATTCCACGTCATCGAATTGTGTGTGCCTGCCACCCAGCAGCACATTGTAGGACATGTAAGGAAAAGTTCCCTGAAACGTAGGTGAGTTGCTGACGGTAATGGATCGATAGTGCACCTGCCGTCCGGAGAGCTCTCGTGGGTTTTTTGTCATCGGTTTCAGGGGGAGTAGAACACTCAGGTGCGGAGGGTAGAGACCATAAGGGCCGAAGCATGACTGGAGTAGGTTTGGAAGGCTCTTCAGAATGTTGCAAGATCGCCATATCGAGGTCGATCAAATACCCTCTCTCTTCTTCTGGACAAAGACCAAGCACGATGTTGTTCTCGCTGATGTCTCGGTGCAAAATGCCATTCGACGCGAGATATTCATGCCCTTGAAAATCATTGTATCAACATGCCACGACAGTGGAAGAAGAAACAAACCTAAGAGTGCACCGCGTAACCCTCGTACAAAATCGTGGACACCCCAAAAATACTTGACTGGTCGCTTTAACTGGAAGGCCGCTTTCGTAAACACACGGTCCTCCACACCCAGCCTTGCAATGTCGTCTGCGAGAAATTCTCGCAGCGTACCAAGCGTCGTGTACATCTTCCCGTCCTCCGTTATTTTCTGTATCCTGATTACTTGTCAATCGACCGTTGCACATGGACACAAAGTATGATACATACTCATACATCAGTGGCGCAATCACATTAGGATGAGACCCCTGCTCCCCCAAACGGTTAATGACTGCATCCTGGTCAGGAATCCGGGTGACGTCTTGC
>JBBPJL010000759.1:0-13848 GCA_038088675.1 Xanthoconium separans | reverse complement strand
CCTCATGGTGTGTGAACCAAATCACATGACATAGGGGACAATCTGGTAGCCAAGGGTGAGTACTATTTATGTCTCCACCAAATCTAGATGAGATTCCCACAGTGGCTGGCAGTGCACTTCACGCACCACTATTAGGGTTAGTATGGAAAGGGTTTTTGGAGTCACTGTATGTACAAATGACCCAAACGTAACTGTGCTGCCTGGCACGCGCGCAACCTGAACTTCCATAAAGGCCTCTCCAGCTAGCCCCTCCCCATCCTGTGACTGTCCACCAGGTCGAGAACAAACTCGCAGAGGACAACCAACATTTTTTGAAGGCATATAGAAAGGTCGGTCACATCTGTTTAGTTGGTATTTACACTCGGAAAGTCGTGGTAGAGATGCGGGAACGCTGAAACATAGACTCTCTGCTTGCTCCGAGCTTGATAAGTGGCCCACTCGCTTCCTTTCATCATTGACTCAAATGTGTTTCATTAAGAGATGTAGGTTATTGTTGAGGCACATGCCGCAGATCTCATTTTCCTGCTTGACAGGCAAATCTTTGTGGAGCACCTGCAACAAGCGAGGAATGTGTCGGGAAATGCCCAGCCTTGCAACACACTCATGGTACTCAAGTTCAGGGAAAATTGTAGGCAATATTTGGCAGTGTTACAATTTTGTTTGTCGCTACGTTCATTTCTTTCTTTGTCATCTTTCAGACTCACTTCCCTCCTCACGATGGGACAGCCCCATCCGATATCTTCCGATTATCCCCTACGATGCTGTACTGTCACTCGTCGACTCCCGCCGAGTATGACTTCCGTTCCGTCCCGCTCGCTGTTCTTCCGCTCTTCCTGACTGCGGGACCCCGTTCTCTTTCCGATTACCTTTCGTCCGTTTTGTTCCGATTTGCGGAACATTTACTTTCCTATGGGACCCGATGGTCCGTGTCAGACTTCGCATCGTATAAATACTCGAGTCCTGTATAGTAAAAGACCCAATCTAGTTCTACGCAATCAATACTGCGATTACTGGAGTTCCATTTGCTCGAAGTCCCTCGCTTCTCGCAAGTGTCCCTTCCCCTCCCCTTCACGAAGAACTAGGACTTCGCGTCGTCACAAGAGGACCCTTCTTTAGGGTTGAGTGCGACATCGCCGACTTCGCTCTGCTTAAGTCGACGACTATCAAACAGAACACAGCTTACTCTTACTTCGTCCTTCACAACTGAGTTAACTCCAGTTGTTGTGGTAAGCGTAACAGGCAGCTGTGCAACCGACATTTTGCCGGCACAGTTCAGTAGGTTGCACATGTTTTTCTTGCTATCGGTGTTGAAAATGCACTTCCCCTTTGGTGCAGACGGAAAAGAGGCAAACCAGCCATTGAGAAAAGCTTATATTGTGGACGTGGCAACGGAAGCCATGAAGGCCTTTAGGAACCAAAGTGGGAACATGCAAATCACATGTGCCAGACAGAGACAACCTCCAGTCAACATATACAGTCTTGCATCGAGACTATCACAACAGTGGGCTCAATACAGACCGTCGTGACTCTATTATCTCTCAACTACATAATATCATCCGCTCGATGATGTTTTCAGTTAGTTGAACAGACAAAAGTCATAATGATATCCTCTCTCAGAGTCGCTCCTGAGGTCACTGGCAAGGCTTGGAAGAGGTTAGCCATCTGAGGGATTTACATCCCACTAAACTTAGGTTAACGATTGGATGTACATGATAACATGAACCTCGTCTTATTGAACCATTCCTGCATGAACAACTTGAGGAAGCTTATACACAACTAGCTGGATCAGGAATCATAAATTATGGTTGAACTGACTGTAGCATGAGGTTGACATGAGATAAATAACTATGATCCGAAACAATGAGCATATGTACACCCCGACACAGGCTTCTTGCATTGCACCACCCCACTTTACACCCATGGTGACTTGTCCAGAAGTTCCTGTGACTTGACGAAACTGTCAACCTGAGCATTTGCAAGAACAAATTGATGAACCTCATGTGTCTGAAATGCTCCCAGACGGCAATGGTACTTGAGGTGCACATCCATGTACTTGGGTACCTCAAGGGAGAATATTTTTGTGCCAATCTCCACATCGCAGATCTATACCAATGTGAGTGGTGGCAATAAGCAGTGTTCAGATAGTGGGCTCAAAGGGTGAGCATCTCAGAGTCACTTACATCGTTGTTGTCCCACTCTACAGTTTGCCACATGACAGAGATGCACTTGTGGAGAGTACCCTCCTCCAGATCCAATTCATCTTCGATACCAGCGACCACATCGCTGATCAACCATCTTTGACACAGGAACATGTTTTTATGCTTGGAGTTGGTATGGCGACAGTGGTCAATGTATGCTGTCCACTGTGCTGGGGTCGCTGGGATAGGCGATAACAAAGGCCCAAAGTATTGTTCTGTGAGGGCAAGCCCTGTGGTGCCAGATGGGGGTTCTCCCATAGCATTCGGGATGAGGTTCAGGGTGGTGGTGGCTGTAAAGCAGATTGAGGTCTGGCACTAAGAATAACTGGATTTTATGCTACCTTGAGTAGTGTTCTTTGATGCCACTTCCTCAAATGTATTGCAGCAAACTGTTTCATTGATAGTGTGTGTAACTCAGGATCATAATGTGCCTCTTCCTTCAAAGTAGTTCCACTGGCTTGATGATTTAACTTTGGTCATGTATTTCAAAGAGTGTCAGAAACAACACAGTTGCTTCTATTCAACTAGGATATCCAATCTTGCATCCATAAGTTTGAGATTGTCCAAAGATCTCAGTGTGCCATTGTTCATTGGAAAGCACAGTAAAACAGAACAGCATCAAGAAGAGATTCCATTACATGTAAAAAGATGAAGTCTCATGATTTCTGAGACACTTTCCACAACTTCCAGACTCTATACTATGTTGTTTGATTTCTTTTCACCATTTCCAAAGACCCCATATCACAATCTAGTCATCTACAACCACTTTCTTCTTTCAGATAGAAGGTCTGGATAAAACTATATCAAGGAAAATAGTGGAGCATGTATTGAACACATACAAGTGGTTCTGGAGAATAATATTGGTGACCATATCCACTCTCTCATCTTTGGTGAGTTTTTCATAGTGGTTGATGACCTGCTTTAAAGCCTGTCTAACAATATTACATGAATCTGATGCCTTGTACTTCTGAGCTCCAGACAAGAGGGGTTCAGAAGTGTTTTGTTGACACAGAAAAAAGGAGTGTTCAGCAATTAAGATGATATCTATATTGTTTGCAAATCATGTCAATCACATATTTTATATATCAAACATTTTAAACATGTTTAAACATACCAACACCAGTGTAAAGGATCTGTTGCCAGAAAGAAAAGGGTGCCTTATTTAGGTTGATACACTGATATATGACAAGAGGGTGTTGAACTTACTATATTCTTTGGCTTCAGGACTTTCAGTGCAGTTGAAGAGACCTGTAAGCCAAAGATCAATGTAAAATACAACCTAAGAAGAAAATAAATACATGATTGTGACAAAGAAGCTGTCAGCCATAAACCATGGCAAATCAACACATTTGAAAAATAATTCTTTGGGATACTAACATCCTAACTTTTGATGAAAAAAAATGACTTGTCAACATTTAAAGCTTACCATCTAATATAAAATAAGCATATTGATGGATAGATCTTACAAAATGAACTTACATCCTATCAAAAGTGACCTGAGGAAAAAAACTTGAACAAATCAAAGAAGAGTCACCAGCTACAACATTATCAACAATATATAAAGAGATAAAACAGATTTTTGAAGTTATTAGAATGATTATCCAACAGATATTTAAAACATTCACACCACTCACTTGCTATGATGTCCAATGCAGGATGGAGAGTGGAAATGGAATGATCAGCATCATACCCCACCAGAATGCCACAATGCACAACTCACTTGCTATGATTTCCAATGTAGGATGAAGAGTGGAGATGGAATGACCAGCATCATCACCCCATCAAAATGCCACAATGTACAACTCACTCCCTAAGGATGATGAGTGGAGATGAAATGATCAGCTTCATCACCCCACTAGAATACAACAATCTACAACTCACTTGCTATGATTCCCAATGCAGATTGAAGAGAAGAGATTGAATTATCAGCATCATCACCCCAAAAGGCCACATTGTGCAACTCACATTCTATGATTTCAAATGTTGAGAAGTGGGAATGGAATGATCAACTTATCATCACCTCATCAAATGTTACAATGCACAACTCACTTCCTATGATTTCCAATGCAGAATGAAGAGTGGAGATGGAATGATCAGCATCATCACCCCACCAGAATAACACACAACTCACTTGCTATGGTTTCCAATGCAGGATGAAGAGTAGAAGTGAAATAATCAGCATCATCACCCCACCAGAATGCCACAATGCACAACTCACTTGCTATGATTTCCAGTGTAGGATGAAGAGTGGAGATGGAATGATTCACTGCATCACCACACAGGTGTCACAATGCACAACTCACTTGCTATGATTTCCAATTCAAAACAAGAATGGTGATGAAATAATCAGCATCAACACCCCACCAGAACACCAGAATGCACAACACACTTTCTATAATTTCCAATCCAGGATGAAGAGTGGAAATGGAATGATTAGCATCATAATTCCACCAGAATCCCACCATGCACAACTCACCCACTATAATTTCCAATGCAAGATGAAGAGTGGAATGGAATGATCAGCCTCATCATCCCCACCAGAATGCCAAAATGCACCACTCACTTGCTATGATTTCCAATCCAGGATGAAGAGTGATGATGGAATAATCAGCCCCATCACTCTACCAGAATGCCATAATGCACAACTCACTCCCTACAGCATCCAATGCAAGATGAAGAGTGGAGACAGAGTGATCAGCATCATCACCTCACCAGAATGCCAGGATGCACAACTCACTTTCTATGATTTCAATGCAAAATGAACATTGATGATGGAATAATCAGCATTATTGTCACTAAAATGCCATAATGCACAACTCACCCACTATCATTCCAAAATGAAGAGTGGTAATGGACTGGTCAGCACCATCACCCTACCAGAATGCCAAAATGCACAACTCACTTCCTAAAATTTTCCAATGCAGAATGAATGATCAACCTCATTGTGCCACCAGAATGCCAAAATACACAACTCACTTCCTATGATGATCAGCATCATCACCCCACCAAAAGGCCACGATGTACAACTCACTTCCTATGATTTCCAATGCAAGATGAAGAATGGAGGTGGATTGATCAGCATCATTGTCCCACCAGAATGCCACAATGCACAACTCACATTCTATGATTTCCAATGTAAAATGAAGAGTAGAGATGGAATGATCAACATCATCACCCCATCAAAATATCACAATACAAAACTCACTTCCTATAATTTTCAGTGCAGGATGAAGAATGGAGATGGGATGATCAGCATCATCATTCCAATAAAATGCCACAATACAAAACTTACCCCCTACAAGTAAGATAGACATCAACCTATGGCTTTTTCACAATACAATCTATGAACTATCAAGTGCAATGCAGCAAGTTGTATTGTGAATTCATTGACACCATATCAAAAACTATGATCCACTACTCACCTCCTATCAGATGTAAAATGAAACCATGAGTATCAAAATGATTAGGTGGACCTTACACCCTACAATGTTCAATTCATGATCAATATAATTTATTGCCTTTCAAGACTCACTATGGTTGTTTGTTGGAGGGAAAATGAACATTAATTCATCATACACATCATGAATCATCTTACCTTGACATGAGGAAACCACCTTGCAATGTTCTCAAGTTCCAGTGCACCCATCCTGGCCAATGGAACTAATGAGCTGTGTACTTTGTCTATCCTCTCAATCAGGCTTCAATGAAAAATAAATGTTAGTTGAGTGAGAGATGAATAGATACAGGAACAAACTCTTGAACTGCATATTTTACACAGATTGCAAGGTTTGCCTCTTGAGCTGAGACAAGTAACATCTGCAAGGCCATTTCATTAAGAGATTTGGCAGTGGCCTCCAAGATGTCACTGCATCCTTCATTGGATTTGTTCAAGTCTATGTGTTATTTGTAAAATAAAATATCAATATAAGAATAGGAGTATCACCAACCTTTGATCCGGACACAGGCCCTTGGAGGATACTTGAACCGAGAAAGACGAGCCCATACATCAGCATTCTTGAACATTTCTTCAATGAATGGCTCAGCTTTCAACAATCGCTCCTGTAGTGGCAATTGTCGGTCACCAGGATGTAATCTTCCTAGTGCTATACTCCGCAATGCGTCAAACTTTGTGAACAGCACCACGGCCGGAACTGGGATACCAGTACATCAACTTGAGTACAGAGAAATGATGTAGAAGCTACCATTCCCAGGATCACATTCATTAAAAAACATTTCCTCGGAGCGCTGGATTGCTCGCTCGACTTTGTCCATCGAGATACAATACCTGGAAGGAACTCGATTAAAATTATCACAACGAAATGCGACCATGCCACTCACCATATCGCATGGATGCGCTTTTTCAGAATAGGTGTCTTTGCACGATCTGCAATAAAGTCCTTGGTCCGCACAAACTCGTCTTTACGTCCTGCTTCGAAGCCTCGAGAGTCGTGGAAGACGAATTTATCATTGCTTCGGAATACCAGTTCGTTCTCGACATCATGGAGTCCGCGCTGATCAATCGCATGCTCCGTCAGTAACCGACCATGGCATGAAGGAAGCCCGATGCGCACTTCCATGGTTCCTTCAACTTGCGACAGGTCGACCTAATCACACGCTTCAGCATGTGACGCGACGAAATACATCAACCTGGATCCATACCTTATTCCCGTTACCATCATAGACCTCTGGGTTCTCTGTGGAGTTGCAGATCGCCCGAAGAATAGTCGTCTTCCCGGCGTTCGCACGTCCCATGATAAGGATCCGGAATCGGCCGAACCGCTCTTGGAGGTTCTCGAAGTTCTCTGTGTTTTCTGCAGACATTATGAAAGCGTCGGTGCGAGGTAGCGTGCTCTTTCTTAGAGTCGAGGGTGCTGGGCTGGTGGGAGCGATGAAAGAAGGGCGAGGCGCTTATCGATAAGCAATCGAGAAGCGCGGTCATTGGATCAATGCGTGCACCCAGTCTAGACCACCTTTGACTTCGACCAATGATCGGACTTGTTGAAATGCAACCGATATCCTAGTTCGTGCGTCGTGGGGTTACTCGCGCCAGTTCATTGCTCCACGGACCATAATTCACATTGAGCTCTTATCCTGAAATCCAGTGAACGCACTGGTCCCAGATAGGCTACGCCGGGGGGTTCACAGCCGAGTCATCGAGACATTGCTATCCTACATACTCGTCCTCCAGCACCCTTCACAAATTCAACGTTCACGCGTAACATCCTGCTTAAACTCGTCGAAAAACGCTGACGGACTCAGCTCCCGTCCCCAAGAAGTCCTTAAGAATGTGTCAGGGCGACAGTGATGAGCAAGTACGCTCAGTGACCCTACTCGAAACACCTTGAGCGAATCCATGTTGACCTATCCCCCACGAGGAAGATCTTGTGCCAGCACCGTGTTGTCAACTCGGGATCAACCAGTGCCTCTTCGAACACCGTCGAATACATCAAAGAATGCATGTACCTAGCACGCAGGATGTGAGACAAGAAGCACATCGCGCAAACGAAAGCATGCGACCAACCTCGTTGGCGAATCAAAGATGGAAGTGAAGATATGGGAAAGGAAGAACATCCCGACATGACATAACGTGGCAGCTGCAAGAGGACTACGCAAAGTTCAAGCATCGTACATGAACAAAAAAGATAGCTAAACCAACCTCCGGGGTTCGTGCGACTTGTAGTAGCCCGACATCTTCTTCGACACTTCAGATTCCCTTCCCAGTACCTGGAATAGGAACATGGGATCAATCGCAACACCTCTGGCTAGCTTCAATTGACGGTCCAATTCTTGACCGTCTGCGACGATGCCTTTACGAAATCATAACTGACAGCCGTCCCCATCCGCGCCATAGAACAGTAAATATGTCGTCCGGCTCGATAAACCATGACGCAGACATATCACCTCATAGAAGGTCGTCGTGACGTCGTACCGCACTAGCGCAGGTCGCTCTGGCGTAAATTTGCAGAAGTCCCTCACAACGGCAACTGCTTACCGTCTACAAGGTTGGAAGGTGAGCATTATTCAACAAATGCGGTTGGGTCATGATACGTACCGCAAGAGGAACAAAAGGTAGCTGTAACGAACAAATCCCGATTCATCCTTGCGTTTTTTTCCGAGACCATAAACTGTTGTATTGTTGTATTGTGAACATCATCCATTCAAGGTGGCTGCGAGCCATCGAGACTCACTAGGGTGCCAATAATTCCATCTATTGCCGATGATCTCTACAAGTTTGTCCCCAAATAGGACCCGGTATATGTCGAGGACAGCAAGGACGACGGCGGATTCATTGAGTCGTCACTCAAGAGTTGCGTTATACATCGTAACATCTAGCTACCATCAGATAAGAAACAGAGGAAAGGGGATGAAACAGATACCTGATTCCAGAAGGAAAGTCGTCATCAACAGGGGGCCATGCTTGGTATGTTCTAGAAGGGTGAACGTCCGTGCACATCAAAGAGGTCTTTGCGAAGTTCACGACATATCTCATCGGATTCCTCTGTCGCTGCTGCGTCCCCGGAGAGATTTGGCGCAGATGAGGGTAGAATGGACAAGTTGAATCCGATCCGAATTGGGATCGTCGTCGCTAAGCAAGTCTCTGGGATACGTTCTTCGCGCGGTGTGGGAGGGGGGGGGGAAAAGAGTGAACACATCCCCTATGGATTTGGGGTGTTTTGAGTGCGATGAACGGGCGACGCGCTTGACCAGCGGTGGTAGGATCAATCCTTGGGAAGAAGAGCCGCTGTGGGCTGGACTGTGAAAGTGCGCGTCAGCTCAACGTTGTCGATGTTGGTGGTAGGAGAATGGGGAGGACATATCTAGGTTGTGGTACGAGTGAGAAAGCCGCGCAACGCCCACGATGGCTGGACACTGATGCTAAGTACGTCCACGGCGTTCAGTGGTACGCACGAGCTGTTCTTCTCTTCCCCGGGGTAGGGTGATCAATGGCTGGCACGTGAATTTGTACGCATTCTGTGGCTCACCGCCTGCAAGGTCCATGAGTTCATATAAAAATAATGAAAAACGAGGGATGAAAGATATACCTTTTGGACGCAACTGCCAGCAAGGAATTGGCGCAGCGTCTTTGAGAATTGTACCCGTTTCTTCTCTGCGTTTCGGAATGAGATGGGGGATATCGTGCACCTGTGTGTAGTCGTTCCTCGTCGCCAATGTCGTACTCAGGTGCAAGCTTTTGTTTGGTCGTATTGAAACGCATTCCAGAGAACAGTAAACTTGTAATTCATCGCTAGTAAGTAGTGCTACATGCTACATGTATCAGCGTACTTAGTTCAAGCGTACAAACTGAGGTACAGAGCTAGGACGACGCGAGGTGGCCGAGGGCACGTTCGCAAATGGCCAACAGCATATTCTGACGGTTGATGCCAACTTGGAATTGGTCATGTTACCTAGCTGTTCATCGAGGGGGCGTCGCCCGGTTGTTCAAGTTGGTCCATGCGCGTGCGAGAGTTCAAGGGCGGTCCACCAAACATGTCGACGTTGACGGATCGAATGAGTTTGCCTATCCGATCCAGGAGAGCGTCTCTAGGCAGGTCCCCCGAGTGCTCGGTCCTCCCTGACAATCGTTGGCGCTGATTCGGGACCCAGTCGGCCGCTAATCATCTGCATGCAATGATGCCGTTCTCGCCGCCGTTTGTGCCAGGAACCAAAGATGTGCCGCGATGAGGGCAAACATGTCGGTGGGTACGTCGGCCTTGGGAAATAGTGGGGCGTTGTCCTTTTCTTTGTCTTTTCCGCCAGCCCGACTAACCTTGTCCTTCTTGGCTGAGGGCGAAACTAGGGGCGCGAGGCGTGCGGAGCAGAGTTGGGGAGGACATATAAGGAAGGGAGTAGGATACGCTCAAGGAGGCGGTCGATAACTCTGTCGACGTGTGCGTATAAGTCGGTTGCAACAATGATAGTGATAGATTGGCGCTGACGAGGACGTTTTGAATTGCTATTGTCCTGGGCTGTGCGGACGAGGGCCTGCAAGACTATCTTGAGGACGTGCATGGGGAGCGGAGATGCTAGCACGAGACGCATACCCTGGTTCAGTGTGGTTTGGGTAAGTGCAGCGCGGCTTGAGTGTGGCGGAGAGGAGAAAAAGAAGTGGGTGGGGTCGAGCGCGAGGAGGATCGCATCTGTGAGGCGTGGTGCATACGAGAGCGAATCTGCGTTTGGAGCAGCGAGCGTGAGGGAGACGTGCGCTGCGACTAGTGATGGCGACGAGGGGTACTGGGATGACAGAAAGCGCAACCACAGTCTATAGAAAGCAGGATATATGCGCGTCGATCGTCAATGAAACACCAACTGGCCAGTGTTGCTGAATTTTTGCCCTGCACACTTTCTGACCTCAGAGTCTAACAAAGCCAAACAAGGTTTGCGACGAGGCGCCTCAGCCGCGGATGCCGTTTACGGATCCAGAAAATGACGAAGATATTGCGAGTTTGACTCTTTCCGAGTTTCGAGCAAGACAACGACGAGCCCGCGCATCAGAGTCAGGACCGTGTCGCACGCGCGCAACTTGCAACCTCCATAAAGACCTCTAGTTAGTAGCTAAGCCCCTCCCCACCTGCCACCGTCCAACACCCTCGAGAACAAGGCATATAGAGAGGTCGGTCACATCCGTTTGGTTGATATTTACACTAGGAAAATCGCGGTAGAGATGCGGGAGTGTTGAAACGTAGACTCTGCTTGCTCCGAGCTCGATAAGTGGCCCACTCGCTTCCCTCTGTCAACTCAAATGTGTTTCATTACTTAAGAGAGGTAGGTTATTGTCAAGGCGCATGCTGTGGATCCCATTTTCTTGCTTGACAGGCAAATCTTTGTGGTGCACGTGCATCAGGTGAGGGACGTGTGGGGAAATGCTCAGCCTTGCGACACGCTCGTGGTGCTCAAATTCCAGGGAAAATCGTAGGCAGAGATGCGGGCAATGTTCTGCAGCCGTGCAACCGACCGACATTTTGGCAGTTCGGTTTGGTATGTCGCGCGTGTCTTTCTTGCTATCGGTGTTGAGAACGCACTTCTCCCTTGGTGTAGACCGTTGAGAAAAGCTTATATCCAGTTCCGGATGTGAGTGCGGCAACGGAAGCCATTGAGGCCTTTAGGAACCAAAACGGGAATACGCAAATCATATGCCAAGCAGAGACAACCTCCAGTCTTGCGTCAAGACTATCACGACAGCGGGCTCAATACAGACTGTCGTGACTCTCTTTTGTCGCTTGACTACTTAATTTCATCCGCTCGATGATGTTTTCAGTTAGTTGAACAGACAAAAGTATGATATCCCACTCTCAGAGTCGTCCTTGAGGTCGCTGGCAAGGTTTGGAAGAGGTTAGTATCTGAGGGATTTACACCCCATCAAACTTAGGTTAGCGATTGGATGTACGCGATAACTTGAACCTTGTTTATCGGACCATTCCTGCATGAACAACTCGAGGAAGCTTAAACACAACTAGCCAGACCAGGTATCATAAATCATGGTTTGAACTGGCCACTAAGCGTGACGTTGACATGAGATAAATAACTGTGATCCGAAACTATGAACATCTTACACCCTGACACAGGCTTATTGCATTGTGCCACCCTACTTTACACCCGTGTTGACTTATCCAGAAGTTCCTGCGACTTGATGAAACTGTCAACGTGAACATTAGAAGAACAAATCAACGAACCTCATGTGTCTGAACACCAGAACTAATTGACTTTGGACGAGAGCATGTTTGCTTGAACGAACGACCGAGTCTGAGTCTAAGGACATACCTCGTTCAGATCAACAACTATGTCAACATTCGTTTCTACCTGGGCCACGATTTGCATGTCATGTGATGGTTGGGAACCTGGATGTTCATACAATGTCTTGTCGTCCCAGACGATGACCGACATATTCGGGTTTGACCGACTTCTGAGCACAAGTCGATAATTCAAGGTCGCCAGTAAACAGTTTGCGTAGCTTCGGGGTTACCTTAACCACGTGGTATGTAATAAAATATGAAAGCAACCCACAGCTTTGATATGACATAAAACCTAGCCAAGGATCAGTCAGTACACTATGATTGGCTCCTGGAATACTTACACAGCAACATGAACGTCCGTGGGCCGAAAAACGATTCCCAGGATTAGCTCCAGGAGCGCTGCTACGGATGTTATAAGACCGGTCTCGATTGTCAACCGTGTTAATTTGACCAAGGTTGACTTATTGCTTGCAAAACGGGAATTAGAATGACGGAGCTGTGTCGAATGTGCTTGAGAAAATGGATCTGCAGTAAAGAACACAAGCAGACCTACGCTGAGTGTCATGCAGATTGTGATCGCTAAGTCACACAGAAGGCTACTTCCGAGCCAGATCTAGCGAATTGATCGTGTTCCAGATAATGCGCAGCGATGACGATAAACTAAGCACCCACCGCCAGATACGGAGAGGGTATGAACCTAAATCCAAAATTATCGAAGGAAACAGTTGTTGGGTAAAATTGGAGCTGCGGGAGGTCAATGTAGAGTGTGAATCATAGCATGAGATCGACTTGCAAAGATACCGAAATATATGATACTGCCAAGTTGAAGTAAGGAAACCTGACCAAATAGACGTTTGGGACTCCACTATGTGACCGAAGGGGTGTGGTACATCACCATCATAATAGGAACTGTAATCAAGCGGAATTTCTGAAGGGTAGAAATTCTCCAGCAATAGAAGCCATGCATCAATGTGGCCACTGCTTCGAATCAGCCACCGAACAATTGAGATCGACCTGTCACTTACCCAGTCCAGCTGCGGGTGCCACGAACTGAAGTGCGAAAGAAACTTGTCCACTGCCAACGCTAGTGGTCGATATTGCCCAAAGCCCGTAAAACGCACCCGCAGTGATCACCGTTTCTAGCAGAAAGATGACTATTACTGAGGATAATCAGCCGTGACTCCATGAGGAACCGTGGCAGTAATCACCAGTTGCCTTAATGGCTCTCCTGTCATCTGGAAACCTAGTAAAATAGATATCTGTAATACAGAGGTGAGTCAATAGTTTGTGATGATGCGGGAAGATACACACAAGCCTGGACGGCTAATACTGCCATTAAGGTGAAGCATAGAGCGAATCCGATGACCTAAGGAACGCAGTGTCACGACTAACAGGAACAACAGGAAGACGAGTGGAAGCTCATACAAAAGGCACAATTCTGGTGAAAGAAAATGTGAGGCGTGAATACATATAAACGAAGTAAAAAGCATGATTAAAGTTAGCTTCCTCACGAGTAAGAGAGCTCCTCAAGGGTACTACAGGGAGCGTGTTGGCCAGCGACACATGTTAGAACCCGGGACGCACCTAGTTGCTACCAGTTTCAAGCCACTATCGAATCGCTTGTAGTCAGGGCTCTCCGACATCAGGTGAACGCTTACTCCGAAGGGGCGTCGACCACCAACAAAGTCATTTATTGCATGGTGGCAGCTTGAAGCTGTGTTATCGGAAATGATACCGTGACTATCATGATGGGGCATAACGGTGCAAAGTTCAAGTTCATCAGTCACTCACTTCCTCACTTTTCACAAAAGTCGATATTATAGCAACCTCCCTTGTCCGTTGAGTGGTTCTGTTTCGGTAGCAAATTTTAGAGCACCACGAACTTGAACGGGCTGAATTGAATGAAAAACGAATGAGAT
>JBBPJL010000758.1:0-13860 GCA_038088675.1 Xanthoconium separans | reverse complement strand
TTACTAATAATTTAATGTCACTCTAGATTTCTAAACATATGAATTGACTGGCTCCAGTCAATCCAGTCCAGTCCAGTCATTTCAGAACTTTTGTAGTTTTGCTGATGTTGTTGTTGATTTGCGATAAGTAACGGGTGATTCCTTGTCCGCACAAGCAAGCGCCAGAAACACGAGGTCATACAAAGTGGGCGCAGATTTGGCACGGATCTTGATCAGTCAGGGGCGGCGTCACGGGCTGTTCTTCATCCATCATGTCGACGATGGCGGGTGCGTACCGATTGTCTGTGTCGCCTTTGTACTAACCTTTGTGCAAGAGCATTCCCAGTCGATTGACATCGACAGCGGTACCAACGAGTTGTACTCATTGGCATTCGCAGCGAGCGGCGAGCATGTCATGAGCGGCCACAGCGACGAGGTTCGAGTATGGAGAGCGAAAGACGGCAAACAAGTAGCAAGGATTATCACAGGCACAACGTCAGTCACCCAGCTAGCTGTGTCAGAAGATCAGAAATGGATCGCAGCGGGGACATACCAGTGGAATGAGGCATACCAGTGGAACGGCGCCCCTGCTCACAAAAACGAAGTTTCTTTGTGGGACGCAAAAACATATGAAAAGGCTTTTTCTTACGAGGAAAACAATACCATCCTCGCCATCGATTTCTCGCCCAACTCGACTAGACTCGTCGTAGGATCAAAAGGGAGCACAGCCACCGTTACGGATGTAGTTGCCCGCAAACACAGGCAAACGCTCCGCCACAGGGATTGCGTAGTTGCTGTGAAGTATTCCCCACACGGTGAACGGATCGCAGCAATCGCTGAGAACTATATTCGGGTATGGGACAGCGAAGATGGCCGCTTGCTTGTCGAGATCAAGGGAGACGTACTCAGTTACAAAGATCTCTACTGGTCCAACATCCACCTCTTCGTCACATGTGGCAAAGCGATCAAGCAATTCAATTCGATCACCGGGTTGGCAGTTCCAGACTCGGGATGGCATGTCCCGGTCCCAGGTAGAAGTCACTGTTCGTTCATTTCCCAGAGCAACGGGGCTTTCGTTGCATCCCCGACCGATGATGGTGTTATGCTCTGGGACGCATCGACCCATGCCCAATTCGGTGTCGTTCAACACCGTCAAGGCAGATACTGCAAAATTGCACTCTCTCCAGACGATAGGTTTCTAGCATTCGGTAGTAAAGAAGGGAAAATCACGATCCGCAGGATACCTGTGAGTATTGTACCTCATGATTAGAGACAAGTCTTCTGATAATCATTCTACAAAGGATTGGTCTCGTCTACACACCACTTTCCCGGAACTTGAGATCAAGATAAACGACGCTGCGCTCAACTCATGGAAGAGCGATCAGCTCGAAAACGCGGACGCGGTATTGACCATAGCAATCACTACGACTCAGAATCCAGTTCATTTACTAGCGAGTCGAGCTCTCGTGCGAACTCGTTTGCAACTGTGGGATGTGGCAATCGAAGATGCCGAAAAGGTGCTCATTGTCTTTTCCCTCTCATATTGACGGTGACCTCGACTTACGCCAAGGCCATCGACACTCAACCCTCCATCATTGCATTTATTGCAAAAAGTATAGCACATGTTGGCAAGGGCGAAAAGGACAAGGGCTATCAGATTTGCGACATCGCGTTCGAGCGCTTCCGTTCATATCTTACATTTCTTCTCCTGGTTAAGGTCCGTGCCTTCGAACCTTGGTTGCCTCTCAGCTTGTCATCTCTCTTAGGCTATTGTCGTGTTTATGGCCGGCAACCACCCAAATGCGATATCACGCGTAGACGATCTCATTGCTACTACATTCCCCTTCAACTCGATTTGCTATACGGTCCAGGTACGTGCACTACATACCAGCCCGTAGAGGATTGTTCGCCATTGACAATTCTCAAAGGCATACATGTACTTTTTACTTGGAAACTCGCAGATGACGCGCAGTGACTATGATGCTGCGATACATTCGTTCGAGCGCGCGCGCGACCAAATGCGGGGCTACATTGGACCTCCTGCATTTTCAATCTCACTGGCAAGTCTCTTGATGAGAGTACACCAGAGTATCGAAATCTTACAGGCTCACGTAGATAACCGGATGGAAATTCGATAACCTGAGCATCATGATTCGACAACAACTTTGTGAAACCTTATATGCGGCAGGTCGCATAGTGGATGCAGTCGAGTGTTTCCACGAAATGGAGAGCAAGAGAGGGCTGACGACTGGTGAGGATTATGAGTGGGCTAGGGGTAAGTTGGTGTGCTTCCTGTGCAGCTTACTCGCTTGAATAACTGACTTCGTTCTCAGAATTCCGAAAGCGTTCCTTTGAGAAGCTCCAGAGTCTCGGGGACGTAGCAATGGGCGCTAAGCAATATGAAGATGCCATTTCCCACTACACCATCGCATTGTTTCTCAATCCCTCCTTTCCACGAGCCATTCTTATTGCGAAGCGCAGCAAGGCGCGGTTGGCGATTGGATTGTGGAGACATGCTCTCGATGATGCAAATTGGGTATGCGTTATTTTAGCCTTATGGGATTCACTTTTTCTGACGTGTCATTATCAGCTTATTGGGATCGATCCGTCGTCTCCATTGGGCTATGAGCTGAAGCATGCAGCATTAGACATGGGAGGAGACTACGCCAGTGCAGCTGAAGCTCTCGAGACGATGCGCTCGAAGATGGCGGAGTCGCATTAATGTGAGCTATATCGCATGGGGAGCCTGAGACACCTGGGTTAACCCTCGACAAAGGAGATCAGCGAAATACAAGAGATAGTTTGATGAAATAGGCCTCGTGTGAGATATCGGGGAGTGGTTAAGTTGCGGCAAACGGAGGTTTGAAGCGGGAGCGGCGGGTCAAGAACTACATACAGATCCAAATTCAAATTGAGAGTAGAGTGCTCAACTCGAATATGAGACAGAGGAAGAAGGAAAAACATGTACTACGTCCTACGAATATGGAAAGCAGGAGCATCGTGCCCACGTGACTGCTTTGAACTGCACTTTGCATACTATTTTAGCACAGCACCATCAGCATGACCTTGGACACTCCAGATGGAGATCTCAGAAAAATATATTCTCGTTCTATTGTCCTTAGGAAATTTGTGATACCAAAATGGATATGTGTCAAAAGTCAATATCAATGCTTGCTGGAGGGTCAAGTTTGAAGCCTGGCCAATGGCAGAATGTATTGTAAATGTGCTCTCTTGCAAAGAGCTTGACACCAACCACTATTTTAGAATGTCCTCCCATGGTCCGCACACCTGTATGGCAAGTCTACTGCAAATTGTTAGCGGTTGTCCAGCAGTGTGCAGAAACTCCAGGTCTTCTCACAGCTATTGCTACTGATCCTATGAACGATCCGATTCTGGATGAGCTCCATCTTTTACCTGATCAAGATCTTCCTTTCCATGACCTGGAGGGTGACTATTACATGGGCGGTGTTGGCGGTGGAATGGGACTGCATATGTAACTGACTTCTCTAGTAGGTTGCTGTCCACTCATGACCTGATGACAACAACAACAACAACGAAACCACCGCCACCATCATGCATCCTCTCCCTTCACTGGGCCCACCTCATGACAATGTGCAGACTACGAAGACGACGCCACCACCGCTGCATGTGCCATCTCCCCTCCCTCAACCTCATGACAACGCCAATAATGATGCCACACACGCCTTCTAGCTCCCCTACCTTTTGATGATGACGACGGCATACCCCCTTCCCCACCCTCACCCCTCACCCACCTTGCGACAACATGACGCCACCGCATGCACCCTCTCTCCTCCCTCACGCCCATGGTGATGCCGACGCTGCACACGCCCTTACACCGTGGCGATGATGTGCCCCCTCCCTCACCTCACCCACCTCCACATATTGTAGTCATATTTTCATGTGTGAT
Organism: Xanthoconium separans; assembly: GCA_038088675.1. Taxonomy (NCBI): domain Eukaryota; kingdom Fungi; phylum Basidiomycota; class Agaricomycetes; order Boletales; family Boletaceae; genus Xanthoconium; species Xanthoconium separans. The sequence continues at coordinate 9,953 of JBBPJL010000758.1, read as the reverse complement.
ATGGTTGGCCTGGGTTGACAATATCAGGTTTGAGTTGGTGGGCCTGAGGCGGGCTAGCCCACCTATAGGGAATGTAAGAAATATATGGTGGGCCCGCCAAAAATCAATAGGGAATGTGTACAATGTACGGGTGGGCCTGTCAATTATTTATGGGGATTATGGGTAATGTATGGGTGGGCCCACAGATAATGTGTGGGGAAATGGGGTAATGAACGGGAGGCCCGCCCTTCATGTTTAGGGAATGTGGGTAATGCATGGGCGGGCCCACAGAGGACTTATGGGGAAATGGGGTAACATACGGGCGGGCCCACAGAGAACTTATGGGGAAATGGGGCAACATACAGGCGGGCCTGCAGAGAACTTATGGGGAAATGGGGCAACACACGGGCAGGCCCACAAAGGGTTTGTGTGGAAATAGGGTAATGTATGGTGGGGCCTGCCCATCATGTTTGGGGGATGTGGGTAACATACGGGTGGGCCTGCAGAGAACTTATGGGGAAATGGGGTAACACATGGGCGGGCCCACAGAGAACTAATGGGAAAAAGGGGTAAAATACGGGTGGGCCCACAAAAGGTTTGTGTGGAAATAGGGTAATGTATGGTGGGGCCTGCCCATCATGTTTGGGGGATGTGGGTAACATACAGGCGGGCCTGCAGAGAACTTATGGGGAAATGGGGTAACACACGGGCAGGCCTGGAGAGAACTAATGGGGAAAAGGGGTTCTATAGCTGGCGGGTTGGTTCCCATTGACTTCCAAGACCCACCCAAAGCAGGGAATGTATCTATAGCATACTCCCATGCCTGGTGGGTGTGTTCGCAATATTTCTGGGCACCACAAATTGAAGGGTAAGTCACTCATATACACACCTAGCCTCCTATAGCTGGCAGGTTGGTTCCCATTGACTTCAAAGACCTGCCAAATGCAGGGAATGTATATGTAAAGTACTCCCATGCCTGGTGGGTATGTCCGCAATATTTTGGGGCACCTGCAAAATGAAAGGAAAGTCACTATGATACACCTTTAGCCTCCTATAGCTGGCGGGTTGATACCCAATGACTTCCACAACCCACCTAATGCAGAGAATGTATGTGTAGCATACTGCCAAGCTTGGTGGGCATGTCCGCAATATTTCTGGGCACCCATGAAATGAAAGGAAAATCACTATGATGTACCCAAGTTGGCTTCTATAACTGGCGGGTTGGTGTGCAATGCTCTTCAGAGCCTATAAATGTTTGGGAAAGTATTCACAATGCACCCCCAGGATCTGGTAAAAGAGTCTGCAATCACTTCCTGAGGCCATAACAATAAAGGGAAGCACAGGCATAATACCCCCATGCTCCTATTGTAACCTGGCAAAATTGTTCACAATAATATCCAAACCTTACAAAGTTGGGGGAAAGCATGTACAGTGTAACCCAAAGCTCCTATAGTGTGCACAACAACTTTCATGGACTACAATGTTGATGGAAGATGTACATGGAACATTGTTGGTTTCTACAGACATTGAGACATAGAAAATCATACATAACATATGAGTTCAGGGCAACTATCTAGAACTGCTTTACAATAGAGCATGCATCTATGACTAGCTTTCCAATGTTATCTAGTCATTGTGAAGAGAATTCAACATATGAGCACTGTGAGAAACAGTTTGACATTATTAGGAGATATGGGAAAAACATAGCATTGTGTGTTCCACAACACTTGAGGCTGCAATGTACATGGTAGATCTATTAGATAGGAAGTCATAATACAATTGTTCTGTTGAGATTTCTCTCATGCATACAGGGTAGTATTGTGCCTGAGTGATTACTGCATAAATCTCCTATGAAACATTGAAAACTTAGCATAACAGCCTGAATGTCATAATTAACAAGATTTCAGACACTTCCAAACATTGTAAACATTGCATACAATCATCCAGAAACTTCTCCACTGATGATAGACTCTCTTGTATGTATAAGATGTCAATCATATAAACATATGGAATTAGTATAGTGATACATAAGGAACCATTATAAAATGTTCACAATGTGCATTTGTAAAGGGTAGCAGATGTACCTCTAGTCATAGATGCATGGTTTTCTGTAAAACAGTTCTAGATAGTTGCCCTGAACTCATATGTCACATATTATTTTCTATGTCTCTATGTTTGTAGAAATCAAAAATGTTCTATGTACATCATCCATCAACATTGTAGTCCATGAAAGTTGTTGTGCACACTATAGGAGCTTTGGGTTACACTGTACATGCTTTCCCCCAACTTTATAAGGTTTGGATATTATTGTGAACAATTCCATCAGGGTACAATAGGAGCATGGGGGTATCATGTTGGTGCTTCCCTTCATTGTGATGGCCTCTGGAAGTGATTGCAGACTCTTTTACAAGGTCCTGGAGGTGCATTGTGAATACTTTCCCAAACCTTTACAGGCTCTGAAGAGCATTGCACACCAACCCCCCAGCTATAGAAGCCAACTTGGGTGCATCATAGTGATTTTCCTTTCATTTCATGGGTGCCCAAAAATATTGCGGACATGCCCACCAAGCTTGGCAGTATGCTACACATACATGCCCTGCATTAGGTGGGTCATGGAAGTCATTGGGCATCAACCTGCCAGCTATAGGGAGCTAAGGGTGTATCATAGTGACTTTCCTTTCATTTTGCAGGTGCCCAGAAATATTGCGGACACATCCACCAGGCATGGGAGTATGCTATACATACACTCCCTGCTTTGGGCGGGTCTTGGAAGTCAATGGGAACCAACCCACCAGCAATAGGAGGCTAGGGGTGTATATGAGTGACTTACCCTTCAATTTGTGGTGCCCAGAAATATTGCAGACACAACCACCAGGCTTGGGAGTATGCTATACATACATTCTCTGCATTGGGCAGGTCTTTGAAGCCATTGGGAACCAACCCGCCAGCTATAGGAGGCTAAGGGTGTATACAAGTGACTTTTGCTTCAATTTGTGGGTGCCCAGAAATATTGCGGACACACCTGCCAGGCTTTGGAGTATGCTACACATACATTGTTATGGTCACAGTCCAACGGACTTAGTCGTTTCTTCCTTTTCTCTTATCTTATCTTTCCCATCTTATCGTATTGGACTGATCACTTACTGATCACTCCCTTCTGCTCTTCACACGCACCTCATGGACGCTCTTTCTCTTTCACCTTTCATATGCGCTCACGGACGCACATCTTACCCCTTTCATTTATCCAGATCCAAGAGATCTTCCATCTTACCCATCGACATGCGTGATGGGTATGTCTTTCATATTCTATGAGGCAGTACTTCCATTCTGCCACACCTCACGTCAGACGCACACATCAGGCATGTTCGCGCTTCCATTCTTCCAGAACCTTCCATGGCTATGCGCCTCATGGACTCGGCATGTTATGCCTCACCATTACCTCATGTATTTACTATGTATATCCACGTATCGGTAGATTAGGGCCAAACATGGCCAAACCCCCATGTAGTATATAAACCCCATGAATCCATCGGCCAGAGGGCAGTCTTGTCCTCTTGGTCTTTCCCAGCCAAAGTACATCATACTCCCCTCTGTCTTTCGTCCACAAGTTATAACCTAAGCGCTACACCTTAAGTGGTGGAAGGCTGGTTGTTTCAGTTTGAATGTTGCAGGTTTCTGCACAATGAATACCAGGACTGCAGTGTAGAGCTTGAAAGAATGTGAAATCAACATGTTATTAAATAAACAAGCATTGTTAAACTTACAACATAAAATGTCTGAAGACATATAGTCAATATTGTTACCACCCAGTTGTTATATACTGGCATGATAACATTATGCTCTGGATGATATATCAAGAGCAGGATAAGGATAACATGGAGTCCAAAAAGAATGCCATGTAGAACATAGCATGATAGATAGGTGGGAGATTGCTCTACACAAAAAGAACCTCAATATATTTATTGACAAGAAAATCAATCCAACCTTTAGTAGTGAACTGCTTCCAGGCAGAAAAGTAGGCTGTGGAACCTGACTGTGAACTCTCTTCATCTTGATACTGTTGTACTTTGGCATCCATGTTTGAAAGGCAAAGTTGTGCCTTGGCCCCTTCAATTCTCAACTGATCTGATATTGAACTATTGGCTTTTGTCATGAGATCTTGCAAGGTTGTGGAATGTGTAGAAATCCACATCAGCTCCAAAATACTAGAACCCATCACTGCTCTCTTGGACACTTTTGAAGATGGGGCATGGAGTGTCCAAGCAGTGACACCAAGTAGTGTAAGGGAAGCAAGGAGTCCAACAATGACCTTCAAGTTGTTTGAGAACATTGAGCAGTGCCCCAAGGAAAAACTTACTGGGATTGTGTTTACCTATACTCTGTGTGAGAAAGTCAATGAATAAAATACCAATTGACCTTACATTCAATCTAACCTCAAGGATAGGATTTGACTCAAGGATAGGAGTTGTTATTGGACTGATTCCTTTAGTCTGCTGGGGTCCTTCTGCTATCTCAAGTTTACTTGCTATTAATTTTGCATGTGTGAGTAGAGTAAGTATCAAGATTGTATTATTGACACACCCAACCATAGAACTCCAGCAGTCATTTGTGCAACAGCATCTTCAAATTGCTTCAATTCAAGCTTGAATGATGATGGGAACACTTCTGCTGTCATAGCTGACTTGAACAGCCATGGAATTCCTAGCAGGTTGTTTATATACCTGTTATTCAGGGGGTAAACTAGTTCCAATTTAATATCACATGCAAAACTAACATGTTTACTGGAGGCATATATTCACATTGTGGCTTGTTGGAAGTTGAATCGATTTGTAGACAAACCAATACCAGTGAGTGGAATGCTTTTTGAGCAATATTAAACTGAAGTACATATTCATAATCAGCTATGGAAAAGATGAAAAGATTTAAATCCATACTATCTGTGTGAGTGGTGTAGTTGATACAGATGACCATATCTTCCATGGTTTAGATTCATCCACAAAAATTGTGGACTCTTTAGCTGATGTGATTTGTCCATTCTCCATATGAAGATAGGGTCTGGAATTTGTTGCATTCAAAGTGCATGCAACAAAGAAAGATGTGCTTGAGACAGTGGCATCAGGAGTTCCACTGTCAACTTTGCAACAATATAAATCCAAATATATTCTGCATTCATATTGTAAGACTAACCTGATGTTCTGGTTGGGGTATCAACATCAAGTTGAATAATTTGACCAGACAGATTTCCCAAGTCTATTGGAACAGAAATCTGAAAAGCAATGTAGTCATTGCAAAGTGGACATGGCTGAAAATATTGTGTCAATATTTTAATAGAGAATTTAAAGTGGCTCACAGATTCAAGCCCATAACTCAAATCAATAATTGAAACCAAATTTGGCCCTGGTATGAATATTAAGTTTTGGGAACAAAAACAAGATAAAATTCATACCTGATACACCAAGTGATACTGCACCAAGTCCACTGACATTGACAGAATATGTTAAGAGAGAATTGTTCCAATTACCAGCTGAAGTGTTTGCAAGGAGACCACAATCAGCACTGATATTGGTTGCATTCACTACAGCCCCAGTATAAGCATAGTCAGAGCTTGGCACATCATACAACAAGCCACCAGTCAGTCCCTTTGCAGTTGACAACAAAGGCCACAGTCCAGTAAAAGGAGACATATTAGTCCAGTCCAAGTTGGCAAGATCATTATATAAGAAGGACCAAGTCAGTGTTGAGGGAACATAGTTGGTATCCCATGCTTCAAATTGGATGACTGATGGGGAGATGATATGTAGACTAGAGATGGAGCCCAGGTATACCAAGATCAAAAGAATTGTCAGTGGCGAGGTGACTTTGGTTTGCTGCCACAACATATGGATTGCAGCCCCTATGCCATTCCATGCGCCACATATATCATGCGTAGCTGTAAGCATTTGTTGTTTGGCCATCACTGTGGATATAGCAAGGCATTGTATTAGAAAGACCAGAACTGCGGTGTATGTCTTTCCAATACTAACATTACATCAGTATGCAGAAGTGAGTTTATGCGTGCGTACCGTGTAAAATGCTTGGAGGAAAACTTTCAAGGCAATAGTAGCAGTGGTGTTGTTGATGGAGACCGAGAAGCGATGCTCAGGGTGAGTGAAAAGCATCGTGGCAAGTACAACGTGGATGGCAACAAGGAAAGCATGGAATCCGTAGCACCAGTAACAGAGCGAATGGCCAGACCTCGCCAATTGGGCTGGGCCACCGTCATGAAGGAGTCCTGCAGTAAACGGGACGTCAGTACTGCCATGACACTGAAGCTGCTGGATGAACTGCTTGCTCTCGCGCGATAAGTCTCCTTCTTGTTCGTTTGTGGACACCATGTCCTCATTTAATGATGACATTGATTGCTGGTCGATGCTTTGATCACCTGAAGTATATGGTTCAGCCATACCTGCAAGGCGTTCAGATTGAACGGGGGACACGAGCAGAGCAAGAGGGGAACACTGCGCCTTACCGCTCGTCTCAAAACAGTGTGACCCTGTGTGGAAGCGAGCCGACATTGGGGGGGCAGTGGGTAAACAGTGGAGATGATGGGAATTGGTAGTAGGTCACCCTGCGAGTCTTCCCGGCGCCAGTCGCCTATCATTTTTGATCATGTTCATCGACTCAGAATAACTGCTCCCCCACAACTAGATATTCTCGCCATCATATAATTCACCATAAAACATGTTCCCGGACGCCACCAGCTCGCCTACCGAGAGGGTCAAGAGGTATGCCTGAGAGGATAAGTCTTGAATGACACTTTCTGGTAGCTAAAATTTACAAGCTGTGCCGACGAGTCGTTGGCTCTGTCAGGCACTCATTCGCTCAACACAAACAAATAAGAAGACCTCCAGGTTCGCCTCGCCAATTGCGGCGATATTTTGTATGCAGGTCGACAGATTGAGACGTGTCCTTGACCGTCATTTTCTGGTGCGTGGAAAAAGCTGGGATTTCCTACGAAAAAGTGACCCAAATTCTACTTATGATAACCGAGATCGCAGTTTTGTGCCCTGAAATATGTGGAAGGTTTCGAGAGCAAACTTGGGCTGTACCAGATGGATACGTGCACCCAAGATAAGAATAACGCGAGTCAAAATATACTTCCTCAGAGTGTTCGTTTCTTCCGCCCTGGAGAATCCCGGCTCCAGAAATATCCTCAAAAAAAAGACCAAATTTCGTGACCTGTCCGAGGAGATCCGAGGAAACCCACAACGGACGCCGGCCACTCGAACTTATATTACTACCGCGGGTTTGCTGCCAGACAGGAGGTACGCGAGTCTTGTCGCAATCCCGGTAGCTGTATCCAGCATGGTCAGAACGGCGAGCGCCCCTCAAGTGCCTAGGTACTTCGTGAGTCGTAAGTCTCCTGAGTCCGACTAAGGACGGGAGAAAGGGCGCACGACTAGATCTCTCAGCGAGGGTGCTTGACATGTACAGGTGACTTGCGTGATACGGATGGATCGAATGGTGCTCTGGCTACATACATATTCCGGTAACTACATCCAAACGTCAGCGAATGGGATCCCAAAACCTTTTGAGGCAATGGATCGTACCTCTTTCGGCGCTCATCGTTCCATACCACTGGAGCGGTAGCGTATGCGAAGCACTGTCACCGATACGTGGGGAACTCCGTCGCCTGAAACGGGACACGAGCAGGGAAATGGGCGTTCAGACCCTCTGTCAATAGTAGGGTAGATAACAAAGGCACAGAAGTAGTAGTTCGCACCTTGGATAAAGGAAATTGGGGTGTACCGGAAAAAAATAGTCGATATGTGAGCTTGAGAGATATCGTCGATGAGCGTTTATTCTTCGAGAACTAGAAGAGGCTCACTCGATGCCAGTTAGCCTCGCATCGACGGAGGCACTCCGAGACACGTCCGTGGCACGTGAGGTTGATACTACACGTTCAGTTAACGCCGTAATTCCACGGTCGCTACTCAGCACCGTCTTTCAGGGAACCTCAAAGAGAGGTGGTGATTCTTTTTGCACACTTCGAACGCATCTTTGTGCCGTTGGGAATGAGCTGGCAAATTTACGCAGGGTTAGACAAAGAATGGTCGCAGGCTTCCCGAGTGGTTCGGTGAAGAGACAACTACCACGATGGCGGGTCAAGGAGGGGTCATCTAGAATGCATGATCATGTCCAGCGGTGTGTCCAAAGGCCCGTACGAAATGTCGTACCTAAACATACGCGCAACGCAGAATGTCAATGTGCTGCGAGGGACGACGAACACGTACAAGCTCAACAAAGTACTCACCCTGGCAAGCCAGACACATGGGACAAGATATCCTTCAAATTCGCTCTCTCTGTCGCCTACGTGTCTATGAGCGTCCACCGGTCTGGCAACACGTCCTTCAACCGCATGTGCCACATCAATTCCCCAGCTGGAAGCGCAGTGACGTTGCATCCCAGGGTAAAGTCGTCCATAAGGAGCCCCAGCGCGATCGCACAGAAGGCCTTGGACACTGAGCCCATGTGGAAGAGAGTCTAGAAAACCAGAGAGGCACTCGGGAGTTAGGGGGTACAACGACGTCCAGTACAGATCAAACACACCTTCTTGATCGGCGGGACGGCAGCGCATGCGGACGTGAGAGGACCACACGCGGAGCCATACCACCAAGAGATCCTCCCCCTCTCCCTCCTTTGCAACGCCGGCGCTGCCCCCGAGTCGTGCATCGTCGACGGTGGCAAAATCCGACTGGACCTTGGCGCAATACGACGACGTGCTCGACGGGCTGCATAGCGTGAACGAGCCATAACCAGGATTGGAATACGTCCCCGCAAAGTCGTCCAAAGACCACGTCGACCACGTCCCGTTCCGAGCATCCGGCTCGGTGGTCTGGGAGACTTTGCTCGAGGGAGCACTAGATAGACCGTGCGACATGTCAGAGGAAGGAAAGAAAGTATAGGCGGAAATACGCACCCGCTACCAAGGACGCAAGCTGAAATTGCTTGGTTTTACAGTAGACTTGCTCATAACGTATACCGATTGTAGCCGGTATTTCACGATACATTATGAGATTTATACAGTAAGGCAATGCCAATAGGGGTGAGTTAATTAGGAAATGGGGACTGACGCGGCCCATCAACGAATCAGCGACTACTTGTTCTCGACGAAAATGACTACTCCAACTTCCAGATACTATCTAAAGTGACTTGCTTAGCTTTTTTCATCTCCTCTGATCGCAGTTTAGCACGGAATGCACGAAGCTGATGAAGAAACTCAAGAGAATTATCTGCAACTGCGCGTGAAATATATCCGGCCTCCAACTTCTGACAGAGCGAGATTAACTCCGCTGTCAACATAGGTGGTTCACCGTCATCATCGTCACTGTCCTCCGGGTCCACCTCAATGATTTCGCCCTTCCTAACAGCTTCCCGATGGCGCACTTCAGCGATAATCGCTGTATCATTGTCAAAGGATAATGATTCAGTATCGCCATCTTCCTTCTCTTCAATGGGGTCGAGAAGCTCATCAATGGTCAGCGGCTCTCCAAAAATGCGATTGCGATGCTTGAGAGTGTCTACGGAGACCTTGAGGTCGTGTTCAAGGGTTTCAAGTTGAGCTGGCTTTCGTGGGATGTGGACTTTGATAACGAGACCTGTACGGGTGCACGCAGCAGTAGCGAGCTTGTCAATGGCCCCAGTGGCCTGCGTAACATCTCCCTCTGCATCCATGACAGCTTTGATGGCTGAATTCCAATCACTGGCACTGTAGCGCGTCCCAAGATGTTCTTGAAGTAAGGTTTCCGCCTGCGGGAGTGTCATGTCACTTGTGGCGAACTGACGGATGATGTCCCATGCTCCAGGATCAGCGTGCGCTGGATGAGACAAAGGGGCAGTTTCCGCCTGGATTCCTGTGTGATTCCAGCAATGCTGGACAGTCGGTGGTGTGATGGCATCCCAAGCCTTATTTGCCATCACCATGGCTTCTTTGA
>JBBPJL010000757.1:0-13862 GCA_038088675.1 Xanthoconium separans | reverse complement strand
CATGGGCCTCAAGTACGACGACATCCGTTCGTCCTTGCTCTTTCGTATCCCGTTCCACACTCATGGGCCTTGTTTACAGAAATGGAGGAGTTGCCTGAAGTACAACGGGTACGTTACTTTCTGCAAGGGTATTCTTGATCATGAACACATTCGGTCACAGGCTCTGGGGCGTCTGACACCGCGCCAAGCGTACGACCGTGCATACCGGATGAAGGTCGCATTACACGCGAGCACCGTTCACAAGGATTTGCCAAAGGACCAGTGGGTCTCGGCCAAAGATGTATGCTCAATGTTACTCGCTCTAAGACTGTCATTGACTCCCTCCAGGACGTCCGCTACCTTAAGCCACATATCGAGTCTGTCATCAACGAGGACGAGGAGAGGGCCGCCTGGGACAACATGACTGTCCGCCGAAAATAGACTTAATATAGACGCTGCGGCTATCGATTTTCAATGCATAATGCAGCACTGCATTGATCATAATTCTGCGGTCTATTCGTGATACAAGACTGAAACTGCTCTTTCCCTCATTCTAACACTGCAGCCATCTTACAAAGCCTTCTGGAGGGGAGAAACAACCTTCTGGCCGTGGTAGAAACTGATCACTTTCTTGCTTACAGAGGCAATGTCTGGAGTGAAGAGAGAGTTGCTCAGGGCTAAGACATCGCAAAATCCAGGTCATGCACGTACTGGTACCCGTAATGCCAAACTTCTCGTACACTTTCTGGTACGGTCCCGACGCTCCCCACCCTTGCATTCCGTATTGCTAGAAATGGTCGTCAACACCGATCTCATCCGACACGTTAGACACTTGCCTCGTGGCTGTACTTGTTCCATCCGACGGTCGACAGTGCCTCCAAGGACAAGATCGGTGCTCCACTCCTCAGCACGCTCAACTTGTATTCCTTGTCTTGCCTGTCGAACACAGACCAACAGGGCAAGCTCACAACGCGGACTTTCAGTCCCTCATCTTTGAGCTTGCTTGCAGCCTCCAATGCGATCGCGACCTCGCTGCCGCAGCTAACAATCGTCATGTCCTCCTTGCCCTCCACCTCGTAGAGAACGTATCCACCCCGTGAGGCACGCTCGATCGAGGACCCCTCGAGATTGGGAAGGTTTTGGCGGGAAAGTGAGAGAACCGATGGCGTCCCCCTGCTCTGAATCGCGACTAGGTAGGACGCTGAGGTCTCATTGCCGTCTGCGGGACGCCAAAAGTCCAGATTCGGGATAGCACGAAGGTGGACAGCGGTTTCAATTGGCTGATGAGTAGGGCCGTCTTCACCGAGACCAATCGAGTCATGCGTCGCTGTAATGGAAAAATGCTTTCAAGTACACGCTTGGAAACCAAGGACAGGATACCACGCACCAACCCAAATCACCTGATGCTTGCTCAGAGCGGATAACCTCACAGCACCAGCAGCATATGACACAAAGTTCTAAAATCGAGTGAGACACGAGCACACACAATTTACCATCGCGCACCAAGAATGTCCCGACAAAGGGTATGATACCGCCATATGCCACCAGACCGTTAGCAATTGCGCCCATGGCATGCTCGCGAACGCCATAGCGAATGTAAGTTCCTGCGTAAGTTCCCAGGTTCGTGCTGGGAGGCTGGAAGTCGACAACTCCCTTAACCTTGGTGAGATTACTGCCAGTCAAGTCTGCCGAGCCTCCCATAAGCTCTGGAAGCTTGGGTGTTAGCGCAGTCAAAACAATCTCAGACAGCTTCCTGGAAGCTTGCGCTGCGTCGCTGGGCTTGTAGACTGGCAACGCTTTCTCCCAACCTCCTGGTAGCTGTCCTGCAATCCGACGCGTGAGTTCTGCGTGCTCCTTTGGGTAGGTCTCGCCATATTTCCCAAGCAAGGCTGTCCAAGCCGCCTCAAGCGCGGCGCCCCGGCGAGCGACTGCCTGGTACGCCGAGTATGTCTCTCGCGGAACGTAGAAGCTTTGATCAGGTGGGAAATTGAATTTACTCTTGAGAGACTGAATATCATCAGCCTTGAGGGCTGTATTCGGGTGAGACAGGGCCAGGGAGACGTTACAGCCATGTAATCACGCACGTGAACCATGGACACCATGAGTACCCTGTTGCTTGGATCCATACCCGATCGTCGTTCGGAGGCGGATGAGTGTGGGCTTGGACTTTTCATTGCGAGCGGCTGCGATCGCGTTGTAAATTCCGTCCAGATCGCTAATATAACAGATGGGCCAAAGCAGGTAGATAGAGTCTAAGACATTACCTGTCACCGTCCTCGACACCAATAACTTGCCACCCATATGATGAAAACCGCTGGCTAACATCCTCTGTAAATGCGATAGCAGTACTGCCATCGATGGAAATATCTGTTAGGGGGTGGGATATAAGATAGTGACAGTCTTTACAAGCGCATAAACTCACGGTTGTCGTCGTAGATCTTGGAGTACTGGTGAGTACTGCAAAAGCGTCTTACGAACAGGTGTACGCACGACGATAAGGTTGCCCAGTTGCAAATGGCCAGCGAGAGATGCAGCCTCGGACGCAACACCTTCCATAAGACAGCCGTCACCGGTGAAGACTAATGGCGCATATATTGATGCATTGTTCATTGACGGATTACCGACACGTACCGTAAGTGTAGTTATTGATGAGGTCAAAATTGTCGCGGTTGTAAACGGTGCCGAGATGCGCCTGAGCGATAGCAAGGCCGACACCATTTGCAAAACCTTGGCCCAGGGGACCGGTGGTGACCTCGATGCCTATATAGAATACTGGTCAGAACGTTAGAAAGGAGGTGAGGACAGGTTGGGGGGCACCGTCGGTGTGGTTCGCCTCCGGGTGACCAGGGGTTAACGAGTCGATTTGTCTGAATGCCTTGAGGTCGTCCAAAGACAGCTTGTATCCGAGAAGATGCAACATAATGTACTGCAAAGCGCAACTGGATATAACGACGGGTCACGATCTGGGCATACGGTGAATTACGATGGCAAATGACTTACGCATGTCTGGGATGGCGATGAAAGTCAGTAGCATAGCGAACGAGGGAGAACCCACCCATTGGAGAGCACGAAACGGTCACGATTGAACCACTTGGAACTGCTGGGGTTGGCTTTGAAGAACCTATGTGTGCGCGTATGAGGAGGAGACGCGGGGTGATCGAGATCAACCATTACCTGGTGAAAAGTACGTGGGCGACAGGGGCCATGCCCATCGGCGCACCTGGGGAGATGTGAGGCAAGGATAGACCAGAGTCGTTGGTGCTCACCGGGGTGGCCAGAGTTGGCTTTACCGACGACGTCGGCGGCGAGGGTGCGGATTGTAGCGATGCAGGTCGAGTCAGTGGAATCAAAGTTGGCCATGGCTGATGATGGAAGACGACGGAGTAGCGACGACGACGACGATTATAATAAATATCCTTTCTCACACTGACCACATGCACCCTCAGCTGTCTGAAAAACACGACGGTGAGCACAAATCTCAGACAATCCCAGCGTCGTCTTCACCGTCCCACAGTCTGTCGAGAATTCATCGAGGCGCTCGACCTCTGCCACACAAGCAGCTGGAAACGCTTGACTGGTGGTTGCAACGAACAAAAGTCGGCCCTCATCCAGTGTCTCCGCAAGGAGGTGCGTGTTCAACCCGCCTTACATTCAAGTCTCGACGTCCCGTAGAGTCGTGAGCGCTCGAGTCGCAATCGTGCCACTGCCAAAGAACGGAGACTCAAGACCGAACAGGTGTGGAAAGAACTCCATGCAGACGATTAATTTACCATGCGGCCGCGATTAGAAGCATTACTTTTTCTCAAGATTCAAAGCTGGCACCACGACATTCCTCGCTTACTCGTCATGCATGTTCGTTGTATTCGTTCTCGTCAATGCTATTGAAACGGTGTTCTTCGCCGAGTATGACTTGAGAGCATCTTGACAAGATGTCTTTATACCCGAACGTCCCAACGTGCAACCTTCTGAATGTCTTTAAATTTTCAGAGGATGGAGGTCGTTGAACGTGAGTCACGTACCTCGAGTCCATTCTGTGTTCGTCATGGTTTCATCTATGTCTCTAGACAATGGGTGGTCTTTTGTGCCTTGAGCATGTGCGACCACAACGGTGTCTCAGGACCAACTCATTGCCTTCCTGGTGTGGCCCGCTACAGTTGGCGCCTGTGGACAAGTTATCCCTTTTAGGTCACGAACAGTCTTGTTCACATAGATGTGTGACTCGTCTAGATTTATGCCTAACGCCATGCCCGCCAGACAGTTAGACTTGCCTCTCAAGTATACTTCCTTTCACTCATGTCTTGACCAGCAATAATGGTCCCTGTTGAATTCTAATCCATGTCCGTTGAACAAGGATTGCAGCTCATCTGTTGCCGTACGCCTCATACGATGACCATCTGGTTCGCGGTCGTGCCATGCCGCTTGCGAACGGAAAGATCATCTGTTCCTTGCGTCGTGTGCTGTCCTATTCTGAAAGATCTACGGGAAGCATCGAAAACTATATAAACTTTCAGTCTCAAGTCGAATCTCCCACCAGAAACATGTCGGCTGCACAGAAGAAGGTCGCTGATGGGAAAGACGAACTTGACAACCAAATTGCCGAGGCCCAAGCGCGGTTCCAATTTACCCAAGAAAAGTGGGAAGCCTACCAGAAGTGCGTCACGGAAACAAACATGAAGATTATCGACGATTACAACGCCAAAATCCAGAATCTTCAAAACATCATTGCAAACGCCAAAAAGGCATTCAACACGACGATGTTAAACCAACCTGATCAACGCACAGCATGATCGCGAAGTCAAGCTGCAGGCTGCCAAAAATGATTTGACGAATGCGCAGCGCCGTGTTCAGGACCTTCAAGCTCAATTTGCTGGCAATTGCGAGATCAATCGTCTCAGGCACACGTCATTTTGGCACAGGTCAAAGATTCCACCGGGGCTTGAGGCCAAGAAAACAGGATTCGAATTGACGTTGAAGACTGCTCAGGGTATGTTAAATGCTGCAGTGGCTGTTTTGAGATCGGCCGACTACATGGCAAAGAAGACTGCATTGGATGTTGCGCAGAAAAGTCTCAACTTGGCGAAGCAGGATGGCCCTAAGCTCATTTCTGACTCCCAGGAGGCATTGGCCAATGTCGACCGGCTCACGCAAGACGTGATCAACAGAGCGACTGAAGTTGTTCAGGTAACCGTCGAGAAGATTGCATTTGACGGTGCACAGGCTACCCTCGCCACGTTCAAGCGCACCAACGACGTTTGTTCGAGGCAGCAAATAGGGCCATTTACATGAGTGCGGAGTATGGCACATTCCAGATCGCAACGACGTTCCTTGCGGTCACGGTGGCGAAAAGCTCTACATAGGGCCTGAACTCTGCAGCGAAAGTTCTCTTCGCAGCGGAGGGGGGTAGCGCGGATGTACTCAAAATCGGCAAAGTAATTGTCGATGTGGGGGCCGACGCGCTCGATGTCACCTTTGTTCATCTCTTTGGGTCTCTCGGGAAGAGCGCTGGGGGAGCCGATTTGACGGTGGATGTGAAGGACATGGTCTTGAACAAGACGTTTGTCGTCAGAGTGGAACTGAACCCGAGCAAGGTAGAGAACTTTTTCAAGAACTTATTCGATAAGCAAGTCCCTGGACTGCTTGTGTTGCGTGCGTTCTGATAACGTACAAATCAATCGCGTAGATTGCAGCAGGTCATCAAGAGGGTCCTGCAGCTCTGAGACTAAGACTAGCGTTTCGCTACAACGAAATTTCATCTAATGAGCATTATGCATGTGGTCTCTAACACTAGAGTTACTTGTCGTTTTACATTGCCTGATCAGTAACATTCCCCACCTTCTAACATGGATGCAAAGCCCGCGATCAACTAGCATGAAATTTCGTTTTGAAGATTTGATAGCGGATGTCATGACGTCAAATTTGACAATGTTAGTGGTGGATGTTCGCAACAATGGCTTGTTTTTCGCCTGCTCAGAGTCGAACGTGAAACGCTTGTCTTGTCGGCTTTTTTGGATCGTTTCTACTTATCTCCGTTTCCCTAACCTGCATAGATGAGATAATCTGGTGTGTGACCGATTATACGAGAAGTTCTTCAGAAGGACAACATACGACGAAGGATTACGACCGAAGTGTATAAACACATGGAATAAAAAGTCTAGATGTCGCATTCATGCATGATCCGACCTCTGTCTCGAAGGGGAAAACAGTCCACCGACGACACTCGACATCGTCTCAGTAATCTGACGCTGTTGCGCTTGAGTATGTTTCACGAAGAATAGTCGAACGTTGGTAGAGTTCCAGATTCCTAGGGGTGACATTCCATGCACGTAGACCTCTCCCCAGATTAAAGAGGTCAACCAGACGATGGAAGCATCCGACCACTGGTACAGTAAGCCAGGTGGAGAGCAGACACACGACACACTGACCATGAATCTGCGAGGACAAACTTGTGGCCTCGGTGGAAGAACATCAACAAGTGTCACACTCTGCAGAAAGTCCATGATGGCACCGGTAGTATTTGCCTTTTGATGGCTCGCTTGTAAGTTTTGAACCTTGGGAAGGAGCTCTGAGATAACTAGCATCACGGTGTCGAGAGGAAGGCTGTATTGGCGTTAATGAAGCGCCCATCGAGAAATTCAGACATTTACCCCTGTTGCCAGGAAGTCACCTGAAAACAGACATATTAGCATCAATGGCATACTTGACGTTAAAGACTCACCCATTCCTGAGTGGGAACGAAACCGTTCCGTCCAATCCCAGCACTGTTCATTCTTTCGGCGTCGTTATCTGCATCCAGTGAGAGCGACCTCCTTTCCCTCATTTTCCCCCTGGCCTTCTCAGAAGTCTGGGTATCAGGAGTATTCTCAGGGTTCTGTGGGGTGGCTGAGACGGCAGTTTCTTCTTCGCCCCCCGTATTTACATCATGCGAAGACTCTGCCTCCGGATTTTGAAGACCGCCATCTCGTTGTTGCAACAATCGAACCTTTTCTGTGTAGGGATCTCCCATCTCGAGGTCGTCTTCCTGGCGACCAAGTCCTTTCTTGTCGCGCTCCGCCTGTGCGGCTTGTTCTTCTCTGGCACGTTCGATACGCTGGATTTCGCACAATGCCCGGGACAGAGTGAAGGTACCGAGTTCTTGGAATGTTTTGTGCGCAGTGAGAATCCCATACAGCAAGTTAGGATTGTCTGACAAATGATAGAATATCACCGAGTTAAACACCTCCAGCCTAGAGCCATTAGTGAGCAAATTGATGATACCGACATAGATGCTCACATGAAGAATAGCAATCTAGGATGACTCTCATCAGACAAGAGGAAACGTGGGTTCGAGAATGATTTGAACATCTGAATGAGCCGTGTCGACGAGACAACCGAGAGATTCCTGAAGTGGGGGGCAGCATTCGATAGTGCGATAATAAGAGCAGGGTACAGCGAATCGAGCATTCCAGACGTTGTTGCTATCATGGAGTATATTGCCTGAACAATCTTCAGCCGCTACGATGCTTGGTTGACATATCGATGTGATAACCCACCGTAATCATGAAATCGGCGGCTGTTCCAGGCGTTGCCCATTTCGCGGGTACGGACACTCTGATAGGGGTCGTTAGCTTGTTCCCGAACGCAGGTTCAGCTGACAAGGTCTGAATGATGTAAGTTAATGCACGACAGAGACCATGTTGCTCTAGACAATACAGTGAATGTGAATCCGATGTGACGGAAACCTCCTCAGAGACGTACGAGGCTTGTCTTTAATGTCTAAACTGTAGCACAGAAGGTATGCTAACACATCCGTTGCTTTATCGGAGTCCAAAAGATAAGCACGGAATTTCTGAAAGGTGGTGAACTTTTGAGCGGGTGTCAAATTGAGATAATATGAATCTAACCTTGTTCAACTCAATCATCTTCCAAAACAGGATGACTATAAGCAGTAAGAATCCAGTCGCAAATGCGATTGAACAAGTCACGTACTAGTTTCTGGTAGGTAAGGTACGGACTTTCTAGAACCCGGAAGTAAGTTGTTCGCGACGGCAAGTTGTTGCTCCAAGACAGTCGTGATGCCGTCCAATATATAAGCAAAGTCCTGTGTACGATGCTTAACGGGAGTTAGTCTACTTTTCATACACTGATAAACAAAGACTTGCCAACTTCGCCAAGAAAAACCGGAATGCGTTTGTTTTACTCGTTGGTGCAGAAGTCACGGTCTCCCCCATTCCCACTGAAGCGTCGCGGGCGGGGCCACTTTGAAAGTCAAGTAGAACACAAAGGACTTGTAAACATACGCCCACAAGAGCAGTTCTGGAATCCTCCCCTTTAAATACAAGGTGATTATACGGCACTCTGCCTGCCATGCTCGCGATGGTAACACCCGTTGTCTTCGAGGAGTTTATGATAGTGTTGAGCAAGGAGCACAACAGGGTCAAGACATCCCGGCGAGGAGTTTTTCGGACCACGTGGAGTGTATAGAAGGATGGTTTACTGAATAACGACCCAGGAGAAACGTACATTTGACGCGATAATAGCACGAGGAGCAGGCGCAAAACCTCGGTTTTATTCGAGTCATATTGAGCGCTTGGGCCCGGATCGGTGGTGGTACCGACGCCTTTCTCCCTAGATAAAGCTGTCACAGGCAGGCTAATTGAAGTAACACAGCGAGCGCACCAAATAACGTAATTAATCTTGTAATGGTCGACTTGTATCTTGATGGGCAAGGTGAAACCGCAACAAAATAGGAGGTCGTTAATACAACTAAACAGTTTTTCGCCTAAGGATGGCAAAAGTATCTTGTCTAGCTTCAGTTCAGACCCAGAACCATGGGAAGTCGGCTTCGTCCCATCGCCACTTTCGCTGCCATCGTCATCCTCGTCTTCGATCACAAACTGTGGTACTTCTTCGGCGGGTAGTTGACCCTCGTTGTCCGTTTCTACTTTTTTCCACAATACTTCCAACTCGAATGTATTTGATTCACCCTCGACTTCGAAAACGACGGGAAGCACTCTTTGGAGGACACGGATGATATTTAAAACTTCTTTCGTGGTATTGCGTTCTGTTGTGGAGGATTTGATGAAAGATGTCGCGTATGTGGCCACCGAGCTACCGATTGCGGAGGGGAACGTGTGGTCAGAAACCAGATTGAATAACCGATGTGTGAGGACCCGTATCAAGGTAGCGACGTTTTCGGGCGCGTCCAACATCGCACGACGAACTGATCATGGTATTGAGTGTTATGGCACTTTGAGTGTATGTTACATACTGTCATGCGGCGAAATGAGAGAAAACACGTCCGAAGGCGTGTCGAACAAGGTGAAATACTATGAACGTTGAGCCAAACACCAAGGTAGCAACGTGCAAGAAGACAACGAACCTGATCCCAGTATCTATCATTCTCACTGAGGTTCTTGGGGTAGTAACGAATACGATTGGGACGTCATCGACTGAACCAGTATGAGTTACATACCCTGGTGGATATTAACTTGGAGATTCCCTCGGGACGGCTGCGGAACGCTAGTTTGGCTTCGTCCGACAGTAGACCCAAGGGCGCGGTAAGTTTTTGAGGGAAGTTTGCGAACATGAGACAAGAGTTGGCGTTGATGGACTCGGAAGTGCACGCCAGCCAACGGTGTGGTAGTCGAACGTGGCCAACTTTTGAGAACTGGTCACATGTACATCACTGCATTATGGTATCTAATTACGCGTAGTAGATATCAGAATTCAATTACGACTTCCCGCTGGCCATCATACGCCTCGATTCCATGGTCCTCGCCGAGTGTCCTTCCGCCAATCAATCTCTGGATGACCGGATATTCCCCGTGCAAAACAACGGAGGAGATAGTACTAGAATCATCTATGACGCGCACTGCGATGCCTCTTGATGACCTTGCGACATGGACACTGTCAACAACTATTCCATTAGCAGGGGAGAGCGCAACAGTGCACTCGGTCCCCTCTGCGTATTCGTAAAGATGAATTTCAACATCCCGATTGAATGCGTAGTCGGGACGACCTTTTCCCGCCTTACCCATGCATAGCACACTGTTTGGCCGGATCCAGACGGGTATTTCGTCGAGTGGAACCTTCTCGCGAACCCACACGGGGCCAAGTATGGTGCGCAGTGGGTCGAATAATGAAGTCCAGCGACCAGCAGGGATGTAATATTCCGTCTCCTCTTCCAGCGGCACAAACACGGGAGCCACGAGTAACAAAGGTCCGAGCATGTACTGAGGGTCAAGGTAATGGGTTGTCCTGTCCTCAAGGAACTCGAGGAACATGGCACGCGGCAACGGATGTCCATCCACATGGGCATTGACGGCCTGCATCGAGTCTCCTGTAAGCTAATCCATCGTTGCGGAAAACGACTCACGTGGGTATAGATATATGGCATGAGACGATGCTTGACATCGAGCAGCTTCGCCATCGTTTTTGCGGCGTCTTCGCCGTACTGCCAGGGTACACGGTAGGAAGATGATCCGTGTAGCCTCGAGTGAGAAGAAAAGAGTCCGAAGGCTACCCAACGTTGATAGATCTCGGATGGCGGGTGTCCCTAGAAGCGTCAATGGAGCATTATGCTGTGCTTTGGATTTAACCTCGTACCTCAAATCCTCCGATGTCATGAGATGCAAAGCCAAAACCAGACACGGTCAAGCTCAACGCTCCACGTAAGGCCTCAGCCATGGCCTCAAATGTAGATTCACAATCGCCACCCCAATGCTACAGGGGAGTGATTGATTTGTCAAATGAAGCAGAGACACGACGTACCACAGGGAATCTGTCAAAAGGTATCAGTGCAGCACAGACGTCAGTCATACCTCAATACCTTTGACCACCAGCCGCTGAAGCTCTGGCGAAAACCACAGCTTCGCGCCTGCCGAACCTCTGCTCGAGTAGCTTGAATACCAATGCATTATATGCGACTGCATAGGTATTGTGCATTCTCATCGGATCTGAGCCATCATAAAATTTAACATTGGCATGGGGGATACGTTCTCCGAAATCAGTCTGGAGTAGACGTCAATATGACTACAGGAAAAGGCATATAAATTAAACCTTGAACGTGTCCACCCCAATATCAAGTAGAGCCGAAAGTTTTTCGGTGTACCATTGGCATGCCTCTGGATTTGTGACATCCAGGGTTGCAAGTCCAGGCTGCCAGAGGTCCCACTGCCAAGGGGTGCCATCTACCCTTTTGATGAAATAACCCCCTTTCACACCTTCCTCAAATATTGGGGAATATTGAGAAATGTAAGGATTGACTAGCGGACGTTCAGTAGCCAGAACGTAAAGTGCAAAAATGTCACTTACTCCAGACACAAATCTTGACGTTGAACTTCCGCTTGATGTCAGCAAGGTATGCCTCGGGGTCAGGGAAGTTATCGGGATCAAAGGTGAAGGAACACCTGGAACAATATTAACGGACTTCGCAAGGTGTCGGAAGCAGGGGCTTACCATTCGTATTGTTTCATCCAAAAACAGTCAAGATGGAAAACACGGACAGGACAGTTACGATCTTGCATACCTTGCAAGAAACTTGCAACAGTCTCGCCGGAATATGAAGTCAAAAAGGATGTGGACAGCCAAAGACCGAACGTCCACGATGGGAGTAACCTAAAGAAGGAGAAAGGTTCATTGGAATGAACCAAATGGCAGAAGGGAGTTTACGCGGGTCGCCCAGTCATGCGAGTATATCGCTCAAGAATCTGAGCAAATCGTGAGCTTGGATAGGATGCAGAAAACCTCACTAGAAAACTGACGTCCAAAGGTTTCTCGCCATGTATGACGAAGTATTCCAAAGACTCTCCGGCAATGCTGACGCCAACTCTGCTTACTTTCTCACTGCCCACCTCCACTTCAACCTCTCCAGGATGATTGATGAAAATACCGTAATTCCGGTTGGTGATATAGAACGGAACACATTTGTAGGCTTGTTCGCTCGAGGTTCCCCCGTCTCTGTTCCACACGCTAATGGCTTGACCTGTTCCTAATGAGTCCAGGATTCCAAAGCACAGAAGTGGTTCTTACCGTTCTTAATAAATGCCCCAAATTGTTCACCCAAGCCATAAATAAGTTCACCTGGTGAGATATTGAGCTCGGAATGGATATAGCGAACACTTTCAGGTGGATACGCTGGGTGAGGATTTGAGCTTGGATCGAGTGCCAGACAGGAGCTGTTCGCAGCGGTTCCGCTCGTCCATTTGTATGGAACATCAAATATACCCTGATATTTGGACCCAGCAGCAGTCAGAGTTCTGCGGGAATCTTTAAAAGTGATAGTGTATGGGTCATTGGTGATTTCAGCTGTGAGCTCAGCCGTAGACAGGATTGTGCCGGTCTCTGATTTGGATAAAGAGACGTCCGGAATTGGGGGGATGTCGGGAAATAAGGGAATCGCAGGTAACTCATCCCGGTGCTTAAAATGATCGATACGTACGCCGATGACACCTCTAGTTGGCGAATAAACTCGTATGTTGAGGACTGGCCCTGTGTAGGACATAAATACTCTCTCATATACTATTCTCTTGGTCGAAAGTTGACGCACCCCCAAGAGTGTCTCCTCTGTGCCTGATGGGTCGCGTGGCTACCTGGAGAGAGACACCATCTGACTCAGTCTTTAGCTGTGTGACTTGTAGACCATAATGTGCTTTGACACCGTGCTTGAGCAACCAAAAGCCGTCGTTGAACTTCATTGGGAATAATCAACAAAGAGGCAAGAGAGGAGGATATCCTTCCAAAATCCAGCGGACTTTGTACAAGCGGTTCGTGACTCGGTGGTGGCAGAGGTCAAGACCATGAATATTGTCCCATGACCAGCGCCGGGAATGCTTTGAGCGCACAACGGGCCGAGTCGGTCGAGGGACTTCCGGACCGCCTACCGTCCAGAGGAGGTACACCTTATAACTGAGCGCCTACCTGTTCCAAGTTGCACTGAGCACAACATCGTGACCAGCAGCAAACTCTACGTGGAACTACGACATGAGCACTGGGATCAATCCCTCGGCTTGTGTCTGGACAGAAACACCTTTGATTCGCTCGGGCCACATATCCGATCGTCTGGGTTGCTCAGCTTATTTGAAACTGGAGGTGAGGACAACGTAGGACTTGGCCTCAGAATGCTTCGAAGCTCACCTTCATGGGCCCTGGTTCGAAATCTCTATCCAGAACCTGCAGCCATCTCAGTCGTTCAAGTACCGGGGTATTTCACTCCGAGTGCAAGAGTTCAAAGCACAGTATGGTCCAGCTTTGCATGTTTTTATCGCGTCATCAGGGAATGCTGGCCTCGCAGCTGCTGTTGCCGCACGGAAACATGGAGTCAGATGTACCGTATATCTTCCCGTCGTAGTATCCAAGGACACGCAGGACTTGCTTCGGAAGCAGGGCGCAAATGTGGTGTCAGTTGGCCAGATCTATTCCGACGCGCTAAAGGCCATGTACCAAGCCGCCCAGAAAGATCCTAATGTGTTAGTCGTCTTTGAGTCGCTCCTTCCCGACGTCTCCGCTGACCAGGTGTAGCATCGTGCTTTCTTCGTATGACGACCCAGTTCTCTGGAAAGGTCACTCTTCAATGGTGAAAGAAATGAGAACGCAGCTGCGTCACCCACCAGACGCAATATTTTGCTCGGTCGGCGGTGGCGGCCTAATCGGAGGTATACTACTCGGGTGCCAACTAGCCCCCTGGGATAACGGTTCGTCTCCGCGAGCCAATCCATCAGTGGTAAGTCAGAAGAACTCAATAATATATTGTCTAGTGCCGATCATTGCCCTGGAAACCCATGGGTCCAACTGTTTCTACCACGCTTGCTCGCTCAATACACAAGGCTTCAGTTCTAAAATACCCACCCTTCCAACCAACATCCCCGATGACTCGCCCTATACCGTGCAAATAAATGAGGAACATC
>JBBPJL010000756.1:0-13880 GCA_038088675.1 Xanthoconium separans | reverse complement strand
CATTGTTTGGCTCCACCAAAGCTAAGCAATATTCCCACGGGTGTTTGCAGTGCGCTTTGCGCACTGCGTTAGGGTTAGGCATTGCAACGGTTTTGTTGCTCACTGTACATCTTTGAGCGCCACAACGTCTCCGTTTAGTTTCTCACCAGCGTCCTCAACACCCTCCCATTCCCCTTTATCAAATAGTTCTACCCCCTTACTAATTAGCTCTGTAATTTGATGTTTGCTTTTCCGGCCCTTTTGTATGACGTGTGGTGAATGCTTTGCCAGGTGTTCACAAACTTCATGGAATGTTTTCGTCATGTCTACCTCTGCATGGCGAGCTGTCAGATGGGTATGCAAGAAATTCCGCGCAATCGTTGTGTGGAGATTTCGATATACCTGCACAAGTGGCAACTCGATGATAATACGTTCAACCGTACGGTTTGAGCCCTTTCCTCCATTAATAACCTATTATTGTGATTGCTCAGTGTACTTTACATATGTGTGATTGCAGCTACCTTCGTAAATAGATTGTTGAGTTCAACACACCAATCCACACCACGGAACTTGCCCTTCTGTCCAGTGGGGTTGATGAGCATGTGGTAACGGACTGCTCGACTGGCGATATCAGAT
Source organism: Xanthoconium separans (assembly GCA_038088675.1). Classification (NCBI taxonomy): domain Eukaryota; kingdom Fungi; phylum Basidiomycota; class Agaricomycetes; order Boletales; family Boletaceae; genus Xanthoconium; species Xanthoconium separans. The sequence goes on along the minus strand of JBBPJL010000756.1, from coordinate 13,265 downwards.
TAGCATGCACCAAATATATATATATGACAAAATTACCGTAATCCATCCGGAAAATTAAAATGAACGTTGCACAAGAACTCTGTCATCTGGAGAGCATATTTGTGCTTGCCTATTGCCTTGAAAATGGCAACCCATGCAACAATACAAGACTCGAGTCGGCCAATATCACCCTGATTCATCGAATATGAGATCTCCTCATACAGCAGCGTATACTTGTTGAGTAGCAGTCCATTTTCATACTGCTGGTCTCGGTGAGATATGGGCTGTTTGTGTTACGCTTACCGTGACAACTGGAGTTAACTCAGTTGCAGAGGAAGAGGTAACGAAGAAGCAATGTTCTGTTTGATAGTCGTCGACTTAAGCAGAGCGAAGTCGACGATGTTGCACTCAACCCAAGATTGGGTTCTCTTGTGACGACGCGAAGTCCTAGTTCTTCGCAGTAAAGATGAAGAGAGACTCGAGCGAGAAGACCGAGACTTCGAGCAAGAGGAACTCCAGTAATCGCAGTGTGAATTGCGTAGAACTAGATTGGGTCTCTACTATACAAGGCTCGAATACTTATACGATGCGAAAGTTAGCACGGACCATCGGGTCCCATAGGAAGAGGAAGTGTTCCGCGAGTCGGAATGATATGGACGAAGAAGAATCGGAAAGGGAACGGGGTCCCGCTGTCAGGAAGAGCGGAAGGAACAGCGAGCGGGACGAGACGGAAGTCGTACTCGGGAAGAGTCGCCGAGCGACAATACAGCATTGTAGGGTGAAATCGGAAGACATCGGATGGGAGCTGTCCCATCGTGAGGAGAGAAAAGAGTCCGAAGGATGACAGAAAAAGAAATAAACGCATCGTGAAGTAAAACCGTAACAGTTTGCGCATGCGACGCAGCTGGTTTTTCACATCCACATACTTCCAGGCCATTTCATCTGCAATATTCTGGAGTTCTTCGAATGATGGCTGTGATAAAGCAAATGATTCAAGAGTGTCGTGTAATGGGTTCCGGTTGCTCGCCTCAACCCGCCAGCAATCAAGGCGACGACAAATCCCATCATAATTGATCAATTGGTGCATCCTCCGAAAGCCCGGCTTCGACCCATAGATTCCTGTTTCACGGGGCCGTAAAATCCCTACATCGTGCATGAGGCTAGTTTCATCATCACGAGCAGTTGTTGGCTGGAGAAAAGTACGCCAAATTGCATCTGCACAAGCCATCTTCAGGTGGAATAGACCTGGAATGAACAAAACATGCTGTAAACGGTTCCATGGCGAGTCCTCGATTGCACGTCGTTGTAGTGCTGCTTGGAGCCGCTCGCCTGTGCCTAGATCTCCATGAAATAGAACCATGTATTCCGAGATGTCTGGCATCTCGGGATCTTCACATTCGTCAGGGTTTTCAATCCCCCCTTGCTGTAGCAACTCCACAATGGACTGAATGTTGCCAGAGACAGTCGAGTTGGTGAAGTCCATTGCGCGTGCAGCAAAAAGCGGCATTTTGACAACGGGTATCATCTCAATTTCATCTGGATCGCATAGACGGCTTTTGAATTGTGAGAAGTATGTTGGACCAAAGTGAATGAGGTTGTATAGGAATTTCCAAGAATTAAAGCGCTCTCTCTGTGTGTAACCAGCTTCACTCAGCCGGTCAGAGTCGAAGCGAAGCGATAGAAGTTTCTCCCAACTGTTTTTTGATGTTGGCGTACTCAAAATTTGCAGCGGATTGTGCGGAGATGACTCCCAGAGTTTTGAGGAGCAACACAAGTCCTCTTGTGAGATACCGTGCATCAATGGAAAGACGAGGCCAGAGGTGAGGTGTTTGAGAGTGTCACCAGATTTTTCTACTGTATGAGTTGTTGATTTTAGATCCACGTCGAAATTGTCGTAGGCATAAGATGCCAGTAACGTGCGTCCAAGTCCTCTAATACCGCGCAGAGACTCAACCGAGAGTGAACGGATAGCGATGTTTATTGCATTGGTAGAGACAGAGACCCCCATCCATGCAAGCGTCTCAATGACTTTTTGTGGAGCGTGCGCCGACTGCAAGAAGATTCCTGTGAGGCTCTGCAGGGCATTTGATTTCCTGTTTGTACCATGCATAAATATGCTCATAACGACAATCTTTTTCTGCGTAGGTGACCGTTATCCATGCCGCACTGACCAATACAAGGTTATGAACAGGCTACGAACCAGTGCTCTCAGTGCTTGGGACATCACCGCTCGTTTCGCCGCTCTCTGCGCGCTGGCGTCTGGTCCATCTCGACCAATAACAGGACCGTCAAGATCCATTTCACCCAACTCTTGCCAGTACACATCTTCGTCATTGCCGTCTACAGAGTCCATGATCTGATCTCCACTTTTGTCGATACAGCATCTCCGTACATGTCGCGCATTGAGTAGCATGCCAAGAAGTTTCCAGAGGTTCGGTGCGTGCTCTTCCATTTGTTTGGCCATTTCTTCAACAGAGAACTCCTCGAGCTGAGTGACGGAGGTGTGTGATATGTTGAAATGTGAACCACTGTCCTCTGACGACGCTTTGCAGACTTCGTGTGCGTAGGTGGTGGTTGTAGCTTCATATGCAGCCTGTAGGTCCAATGGCTCGTCACAGCTGCCTTTGCACCCGAGAAGATGGACGAGTTTCTCGCCGACCTCTTTACCACACGATTGCCATAGCTGTAGCACAATTGGATGTTCTCTATATTGCTCCAGGGTGAGTACTGCAGAAAGAAAGTCTAAGAGTGAAAGATTTGTCTGTTCGAGTGCTTCTAGGACTCTGTCTATGCAGTCAGAGAGCTGCATGCTGAGCGCTGATTATCGATCAAGAGTGTGATCAAAGTATAATCACCGACGATACGTAAGGACACGAATAAATTCCTAAGACCTAGATTAAGTGTTGTGTATTTCTCAAAAATTTTGAATTCCGCTGTTGCGGGTTTGTTCAGACCGGTGTGGCTGACGATGTTTACAAATGTTTTATTCCAGCTGCTGCTGGAGTGTTCGAGGATTAAGGTTGTTCTGGGTTTCAATCTCTACATAGCCACTCGGTATCCTCCGCCCCTCGGATGTAGCCCTCGTTCACTCCAGCAGTGGATGGGTAGGAGCCTGGCGTGCACCCAGCGTTGGAGATACCCAGTGACCAATGTCCATCTTTTTTAATCGCCACACATCGGCTGGATGCCACACGCTCGGTAACCATGTCTGCATGTAGCGCGCCGAAAGCCCTACAAGATGACTGCCGAACAGATGTGGCCGACCGAAGAAGAAATGACGGGTGCAGTTCTGCGGGAAGAGAGTACGGAGGACGTCGAGGTACCTGACGGGTGTTTCCATTGTCAAATCCTTGGCCGACTTCGTGACCGCCAAATACACACTGTCAATCGGATCTCAACACTTGCAGATGACTTGGATTTGCAATGGAAGTATGGGCTTTCTTGATATTGTACAAAAAGGTCACTCTCCTGTATGTAGAGTTATTATTTGTGTCGACCACATATGATCAATAATGGTTGACTCGGAGTCGGGGACTTGGCGCTTGTGTGCCGCTACCGATGATATTAGATCAGAAGAGAAAAGCTGGTTGAGCACAGGAAAACCTTCCCACGCCTCGACCTTCCCATGGCGGACACAGAGTTTCAACCCGAAAAACAGATGACCTCGAGAGATCGTGCTGAACGAAGTACAACAGGCTTTACTGATTCCCAGTGCCAATTATTTTGCACCTGCGTACACGGCACTGACCATTCCAACCCATGCAACCATCCGGTTGGAATAGCCTCACCCAAAATCCCTAGGACAAATTATTTTGACAACCTGAGCAGCCAGGCTACACTGAGATTTTACTTAGAGCTGGTGATCATGTGACTATCGCTGACTGAGAAAGATGGCTATGATATATGTTGTAACAAGTGAAAATCACTGAGATACGAGAAATGTAGTCCTGTAAATGCACCGCATAGATGGCGTTGTGATCAAAAACAAAAAGGAGAGGGCAAGTAACGACAGGCCAGAAAGGTAGACAAATTATTTATCGCTCCCCTAGTTTCATCAGCCCCTTCATCGCATTCACAACCCCCAAACTGGATGTGGCCATAATCTTCCTCGACTCCTTCGTCACCCTTGGCAGTGCTTGGGCGTCTGCAGCTTCTTGACGTGTGCAGAAAGCTGCTCCAAGATCTCGGTGCCTTGTTGCACAGACGTGGGAGGCAGGTTGCCAGTGCAGACGGCGATGATGCAGGATACGATCGTGATAATCTCCGTCAAGCTTTCATTTAAAGTTGGCCCTGGTACTGGCGTGCGTACGCCAGTGAGTACACTCTGTATTGGAATTGGATACAGGATGGAATCCATCTGGACTTCGAGGTAGGGCTGTCCACAACAACAAGTCGTCATGAGTAATGTGTTACGGTTTTCTTGACGCTACGTTAAATTTCTTTCTTGTCATCATTCGGACTCTTTTTCCCTCCTCACGATGGGACAGCCCCATCATCCGATGTCTTCCGATTTCACCCTACGATGCTGTATTGTCACTCGGCGACTCTTCCCGAGTATGACTTCCGTTTCATCCCGCTCGCTGCTCCTTCCGCTCTTCCTGACAGCGGGACTCCGTTCCCTTTCCGATTCTTCTTCGTCCGTATTGTTCCAACTCACGGAACATTTGCTTTTCCTATGGGACCCGATGGTCCGTGCTGACTTTCGCATCGTATAAATATTCGAGCCTTGTATAGTAGAAAACCCAATCTAGTTCTACGCAAATCATACCGCGTTTACTGGAGTTCTCGCTCGAAGTCCCCCTTTCTCGCTCGACTTCTTTCCTTACCCCCTCTGCGAAGAACTAGGACTTCGCGTCGTCACAAGAGTACCCTACTCCGAGGGTTGAGTGCGACATCGTCAACTTCGCTCTGCTTAAGTCGACGACTATCAAACAGAACACCGCTTTGCTCATTGATCGCTCTTTACAACTGTGTTAACTCCGGTTGTCACGGTAAGCGTAACATAATGGCTGCGAAAGACTGCGACTGAAAGCGCACCTTGATTTCGGACCATGCATCTTCAGGTGGTGCAGGGTCATCGCTGATGACTACACTGCCAGGAATGGATGACTCCTGGCGTCCTTGATCACCCAAGTGGGAGGTGGGAGGACCATGCAACCCCGGAGCGACTCTGTCTCGTTTATGATTGATGATTTCATCTCGGCACTGCTTCTCCCGGTGACTTGCATCAATGTGACACGCCTCTTGTCGAACATGTGCATGATCTTCGTCTGTAAACATTGCTTCCATAAAGTACACCATCCGGCGAGTTGCATCTCCTTGTTGCCATGCCACTTCATTCGGGCAAGGGTGAGTTGTTCCCTGCGCTTAGACGAGAGTTTTTTCTTTGGTTTATCAAGTCATGGTTGCCATCCCATGGTTGTAAATTGATTATGCATGCATTAGAATAGATAACAGAAAGAGAGTGGATATAGAACAGACCGAGGAGGACGGGGATGCGACGCGTTCTAATGGTATTACTGTTTTTGGGTAATGCGTGCTTTCGGCTACGAAATTGCGCCAGATAGGGGTTACAAACTCGCAAGAGTGACACAGTCTCATATAGCGCCCCAATCTATTTGCTACCACCAGAACATTTGATCCTTTCCATCAGTACTATATGGTTATCAGAGTGGAATTTTTATTTTTGTGGCACAAGTATGAATACTCGTCTACTTGTAGACCATATCTCAGCATTGGAGTCCTCATTTGACAAACAGCTCTGTAACTTTATAGCAAATACTATATAGATTATCTTGTTTCTCATATACGAAGTGTGAAACTGAGCCATTGAGACCACAACTGACGGTTTCATCCCGGCATACCTCACTTACTCATTTCCTTATATAAGCATCACGCGCTGTTGGTGGGCTTCGCCCACCACCACGATAGAGCACTCCAAAAACTTAAGGGAATCTGACTTGAAGAGCGTATACGTCAACTCAAACATGGGCCACATGTTGGGCGAGGTGTAAGCAAGCTTGAACGTCAGACTGTCCACCAAGTCGCACACATTGTCGAACAAATCTGAATATCACGTTAGAGTGGCGCAGACGATGCCATTTGTCAGAGTACTCGCCGATCATCTTGTTCTCAAACGTGAAACGAATGATGGGGAGTACCACTTCCTGCACCTGCTGCAAAATTTCCTGATTTGAGTTGACTGAGGACACAATCTACACGTGTGTTTCCACGTCAACCCTCACCAATGTCTGGTGCACTATGGACGCATTGTGCAGATTGTCTTGATCACACCTATGGTGCCATACACCCTCTCGTCGTCGGTGTCGAGTATCGTGTCAACACTTGCGGTATCCAAATTAACTTCGCTCGCCTGGGCCAACCCTTCCCTTGCTAGTCGTAGGTATGGCTCACACTTGCCAAGCACCCACATCAGACGACAGCATCACCAAAAGGTACGGGGTACCCACCAACCGACCCGTCAACCAGATGCTTTCGTATTCATCTACGTCACATTGTTAGACCGGGTTCCCGTTGAGCCGTGGGAGCACTCGTACCGATGGTCGCTTGGAGATACTCGACAGGATCAGCCATCCAGAGATCTTGATCGGCAGGCGTGAAACAGAGATGGGGGAAGACAAAGTTGAAAACAAGGTGGTGTCGAGGGGGGCAGAGGAGGTCGATCAGCTTGAGGAGGACCGAGGAGAAGTCAGTGTTTGTATGCATTGTAGCAGACGAACAGCACGGCGAGCACGGCCAGGACGCTCAGCAGGTTGGATGTACCCTGGTCGCTCGCGGGGACAGATGGATCGGTTGTCTGCGCTCCGTTGGGGCTGCGCACGCCAAGTGGCAATGTCACCGACGTGATCGGGGGATCGACGAGTTTGGGACGAGGCGTGGTCAGAGGACGGGACGGGCGGACGCATGGTGGCCGAGCATCGCAGGAGGTGGCGGGATCTGCTGGCGGTTGTGAGTTTCCGGTGGGTCAGCAGCCCATCAGGTGAGTCGAGTCGAGCGGGGGGAAAGGGCGGCAGGGACGGATCGATGATCTGATCAACAGCGGTGGAAGGGAGCGGGAGTATGACACAGTGTGAATGACGAAGATGGCAGGTTTCTCTTTTTTTTTTTCCACACGTACGCTCGTCGTTCGTTGTTCGTCGTCGTTGAGATGAGACTTTCGAGGTGGATGTAGGCCGACAGAGCCTGGTGGCGATGCTTTTCCCGTTCTGACCGATGCAATTGTAGTGGATGGGTGGTAAATACAAAGTATACCCAAATAGCGAATTACAGTGAGTATCTACATGTATGATGGAGGCAGTGATCCTTGATCCAGACAGGGGTGCAGTACTGCAGGACAAACCTTCAAATTCTGGATGATCTTCGGACTGCCTTCTCCCATAGCGTAAGACGTGCAATGAGGTTGATGTAGTTTCTCTCCGAGTATACCGGCAGTGGCATACGAGTTCCAGGACGACGCGAAGACCGCCGCCAAACAAGTTCATCTACTACAGCCAAAAACTTGATTGAACGATTGATGGAGGCTAGATCATGCTGTCGGGTAGAATTTGAATGGGATAATTGTGTGGCTGCTGAGCCTATGCTTTCGAGCGAGAGATTCAGTGAACATAAAAGAACCTAGACGTTGTTGAACTTTCTATTGTCTAAAAACAGTATGACTACTCACACGTAATGCTCCCTTGGCCTCCTGCTCCGACAGACTGGCAATATCATCTGGGGGCAGAGGAAGGATTGCAGTCGGCCATGGCTGGGAACTCGCCTCCGTAAATGGTGCATCAGCAGCATCCAGGGTTATCATGACTTCATCTCGTGTTCCAGCCCAAAAGTGCTCAGAAACCAAGGCTTGAAGTTCATGTTGCCAATGAAGGGTCCTTGCTTCTTTGTCAGTGTCTGCAAGCTCCGATGAAAGTGGCTGGGCCAAGGACATGAGTATCACATCCTCCTGTGAAGCAACGTCAGACAAAAATCCAAAGGTGATAAAATTACTAACTTCAGCCTGGGGTTGAATTCCAAATGTGGAGCTACGTCGATGGTTTAGAACTACATGTTCTACCAAGTGTGGGGATGTGGAATTGGACCTGTTGGTGGTCTGGAGTGGGTGGGAGTCATAATCACTGCCGCCATCTACAAGATGTTCCATAGCAGAGTTGCACAATACCAGATGATGTCTTGTTGCGTGGCGTGATTTGAGACGAGAGAAAATTATCACCTGGGCCGAGAAGTATTGCTATAAGCGCTTGTTCACCGAGCTTGGTTTGCTTGTGTTTATACGCTCGTCATATTCATACTCCAACAGTTGTCAATGGTGTTGGAGACCCATAGACATCCACAACACGTCAGACTGGACTCATTTACGTCCATGCTATCAATTTTTCTGAGTTGACAGCACCCGAGTACCTTGTCAAGCCTGCGATGCGCGAAACGCGTCCTCGACTGGAAGAAGACGAAGAGATGAGGCACGCCATCGTGCCTTCAGCCAAACCTATACATGCGCACTTCGCCGTGAGCAACCCGACCACGAGTCAAGCAAGACACGCCAAGTCTGAACCGGGAGGACAAGACGTGGTCATGAACGGGGGCTATCTCGCCAATTGTGGACACGCGGGTGGGCACGTGGGCCCATCCATGATGGGTTATGATGCATCGTATATTGGGGATTTGCAATAGGTTTATTTTCTGTTGACGTTCTCGTCGTGCTCTGAGGTTTTTTACAGTGTATGACAGACGAGGACTCGCGTCAAGTCGCTAGATCTGGATGTCGGTGTCACGGTTGCGTTTGATCGCCAGGACATTATGTTCTGAGTACTCCGAACATAAAGTCAACGGCAAGAAGCAAGAGGTGCGTTCGAACAAGATTGGGACGTCTTTGCTCCTCTGACTGCCGTGTAGCGTCGAATGTGGAAGCTTTGAAAACGCAAACGCGGTCAAGACATGATTCAACAACAAGCACATTGCCCGTCTCTCCTAACGTTTACGATCACGAATCACCCTGCTTTCAGCGGCTTTCAAAGCAGACGTACAACGGCAACGTTAACGTCGTCCATGCAAGAAATCCATTTCGAACACTTCCCAAAGGCAAGTGAAGTGCATATGCGCGTTATTTTAGTTTACAGAAGAACCTCCAGAACCTCCGCCCTGCGAACAGCAACAGCAAGGTGTACCTGTTCAATCGGGGGGCAGCTGCATGTGCCGTGGTGGGGGTATGATGAGTGGGGGTATGCAACGTGGCGGTGGCATGCCCAACATGGTGGGCAACATGGGACTGATGGGTTGGAAGCATGGGCATGATTTTACCAGACCGTCTCTCAACGGTTATCTCGCCTCGGAAGCATCATAACGGTCTGGTCACCAGGCTACTTTCGGTGTCCGTTATGGCCCGTGTGCATGTGGCCTTGAGGCATGTGGGGCAAGGCGTACCCTAAGCCCTTTCCAGCAGAAAAAGCATCTCGAAGTTGGAAAAAACTGTCAATACGGTCTGTCCATCTTGGTTCAATGTCTGATTTACTGCCCCAGCTGACTACAAATTGTCCAGAGGAGGTCTTCAAATCGAATTTGCTGTGAAACTTTTGCTTGCCACCAGTATGGTCCATACGACATTGCCAGCCACCTTGAGGCCAGAGTCGGTCTCCAATGGAACACACAAGGTCGGACCGTCTCAGACCAATGACCACATCGCAGTTGGCCTGTCCAACCCAGCCCACTCTCGAGACCGCAAAGACAAGCTCGAACTCATCACTCGTCTGCGCGACAGGTGCGCAGAGACTCGCTTTCCCTTCCTGGTGCTGACCTCACATTAGCGTTCAAACCGACATCGACCTCCCCATGATCGCTGTCATTGCGAATCAGAGTACCGGCAAGTCCTCCCTCATTAAGCCGATCTCCGGCATCACCCTCCCCCGCTCGTCCGGAACATGTACCAGGTAAGCTCAAGCCATTTCACCGACCATCCGTATATCTAGATATTATCAATGCGACAGGTGTCCTACAGAATGCAAACTCTGATTCACCATGGAGCTGTGTCGTCAAACTCCACTTCCACACCGACGCCAAGGGACCTCTCGTCCTCGTCCGTCTTGTCCCCTTTGGCTCGCCCATCACCGCCAAGTCGAAGACCGCATCCGACGCGCCCAACGTGCCACCTTGAACCCGACTCAAAACCCCGCCGACTACCTCCATGACCGTGCCTCAGAGGAAAACCAAATTCCATTTTCTAAAAACTACGTCTCATTGGAGATTCAGGGAAAAAAATTTGTGGATCTCTCATTTGTGGACTTGCCAGGTCTTATCGCCAGTGTCGGCGATGGCGGCAACCCTATGGACATTGTTCTCGTCAAATCGCTTGTCATTTCTTACATTGACAAACCGAGCTGTGTTATTTTGCTCATGGCCGCAGGATTGTCGTGTGACGCGCGCGCCAGTGCCTGTACCCACGAACTTCCAGACACGTATCCATTTGTCGGCCAGCAGGCATTCATCAAGGAAATCACCGTCAAATGAAGGGAGCCCACGATGGCCCTCTTTGACAACGTCCATACGATCATGAAAGCGGATCTCGACCAACTTGTTAAACGGCACTTTGCAAAGATGGGCAAAGGTATGGCCAAACAGTCTGTACTGTGCGTCATGCGGTATACTACGGTGGTGTGCTCACTGATCCCACCCATGATAGCTTGATCGTCCACGACCACCTCGATCGGGTCGCTGCCAAAACTAAATGCAGGCTCAAATGGCTCCTTGAGGTTGAACAAGAACCCATGACGCTGAACACGCACTACTTTTTGGATTACAAGGACAAGTTCCTCGCATGTTACCGGCGGCGCGCAACGACGATCTCGTGTCCAAGCGCAAACGCGCAGCGTCAGTGCCAACGACGGTTTTTGCGCAAACGACGACTTTTGCGCAGACGTCCAAAGGCAACTCGAAGCAAACCGCCTTTAGACAGTCCGCTTTCTAGCCCGACCTGGATCGCAACACGCTTGAGAGCATGCTCTTGGGGCTGAGCGCGCTCGGTCTCCTAGTCAAGGTGGACGATCTACCGAAACTCTTGCCTCCCGATCCGGTGGAACAAGCGCTGCAAAAAATGGCGAGCGTACGTGGGTATTTCCAAGGTTCGCCCTTCTCTCTCTGTGCGCGCGCGTGGGGTCGTTCGTGCTTTTTTACTGATTACCACACTTACATACACATATAATATAATATAGTCGCCTATAAACGATTCACAGACACGGTCCCGATGGCGATCGACCACGAGATGGTACGGGGTGTGCCACGCGGGCTCGATGAGGTGCTGTGCGCGGGTTTGCAGATCACAGGCCCGGACGGGTACGCGCGGTGCAAGCGCATGGTGGAGGAGACGTGCAGCATTGCGTCGACGCGGATGGAGCTGTAGAAGAAGATGGAACGGTTGCAGGCGGCGAGGGCGGAGTTGAGGCGGTTGATGTGAGGATATGTGTGTATCGGATGCATGGCTTTTTATCTTTTCTTTTGGTGTGCTGCTTGCAGGGCCAGATAGACAGGAATATGAATATGGCACAGGCTGATACTTAGCAGCTCTCTCGGCGAATGAGTCGGAAAAACACAGTATGAAACCACTCGGCGTTGGCGGCCCAAATTGATGCAGAGTGCACCCAACTTCGGATGTTGAAAGCGGTCACATGTATCATCCAACCCGTACAACGCACGCAGCAACTCACATGATCCCTCTCGTGCTGACGTTGGAGAGCGTGGGCGCACGGTTGGGTACCCAAGGCACGATCGAGGGCATATCATATGATCGAAGTTACCGACGAAATATTATGTATATGAATTTCGCAGATTCGCACAGTGGGTCTCGTATGCACGGCAGCCCATTCGAACACATTTGGAGGTAGATATCATATACAATCATTTGTTATGCGTTATGAAATTCCGCTATCAACTTGCCTGACTTTCAGCCAGGCGTCTCTCGTATAACCTACCCAAACGTGAAGAATACAAAATCACCGAGTGCTCTGATAAAATTAAGGGCGGACAAACTCACCTGCGATATTCTGGGGGTATTGGAGGTATTGTATCACGTGTAGGTATATACCATCGAGGCTCTTCCTCCGTCCCAAGGACAGCCTTCCATGTTGGTAGTCGACCCGCTACCAGAGGTTTCTTCTTTGGGTTCCAATTGTTGGCGATTGCAAGGCAGTGGCTCCATTTATAGAGAGGCTCGTCTGGGTCGTCGAGATAATGAAGTTGCATTCCAGGCAAGCGAGCAACCAAGTACATGAACACGGCGCTTTTGAGCGAGACGTTATTCATGTCTTCAAGCTGGAGACCTTTGTCTTTTCCAAACTGGACTAGCCATGAATGTGACACTTTATAGCCGTAGACACGAAATGGGTGAGTGGCCACCAGCTTCTTAGGGGGAAGTGTGGCTGGTTCAGTCGCGGCACTGGCAGAAGGGGATGTAGCCGTTTCTTCTGAATCCGTTGTAGACCTGGAACGATGTTAGTGCAACGAAAAATGGGCCCTCAACTTTGACTTACATGGAGGGGAGCCTAAGGCAGATGGAATTGTGGTGTCGATTGGACTGCTTTATTTAAAGTAGAACAAAGATCACGTGCACGCGGGCCACCGTCTAATCATGATTTGGGGGTATGAATATTTGAACCCAGTTGACCCTCATGACAGGGAACCACACATGTCAGGTGCTTTACCACAATGTCCGATCATGATTTGGGGTACAAGTCCTGAATATTTGAACCCAGTGAACACCCATGACGTTTGAAAACTACAGAGAACCACAAACATCCACACCATGTCAGGATAAGCTGCGATTGTTCCGTGCTATCAATTGTTCCAAGTTGACAGCGCTTACACCTCCACTATCTGATCATGATTTGGGGGACGAATCTAGTCATTTTGAGCCCGGTCGACATATAAAAAGGTCGTTCGTGGTGTTGGAGAACCACAGACATCCACACTATGTCAGATCGGACTGACTTTCGGCTTCCTGGCTACGCCCTCAATCCCACCGCTGAGCGCAAATGTGTTCTTTCATTGCTGTATGCCTTTAGCAGGCAATGGAACCCCCGGAATCTGGAGTCCCTATGGTACGACCCTTGGGCCCTGATTCTTGCTGATCTCGTTGCTGAGCATCCCTCCTTGTCCGTTGCACCCCAACCTTATCTGTGGTACGACACCAACACCTCTGCCGAGCCGCACACAACTCCTGGTCCCGCTCACCTCTTATCCACTCACGACGAGGAGTTGGAGCTAGTGTCTGACGATGTTGGAAACAT
>JBBPJL010000755.1:0-13882 GCA_038088675.1 Xanthoconium separans | reverse complement strand
GTGATTTGCCAAGAGGCGATTTCTTTGCTGGCGAGTGTGCCCAACTTGCCCTCGCATACTACGGGGTGTCCGTATTCTTGAACACGCTCCTGACCTGCATGATCTGTTACCGTATCTTGCAGTATGGCAGGCGAGTCCAGGAACGACATGGCCACGAACGCGCGTCGGTGTATTTCAGCATCGTCCCCCTCTTCATCGAGTCTGTGCTCCCGTATACACTCTCTGGCATTGCGTTTTTGGTGTCGTTAGGGGTGGGGAGTCAGACGTCGGTGGCGTTCATCGTCGTGTATTTCTTGTTCATGGTGCGTGGTCCTACTTATTTTCGTTGTTGAACGTCCCCGTCTAAGGTAAGCGCGACACTTCGTAGTGCATATCACCGCAAATGTTGATCGTCCGGGTGTTGGCGGGGAGAGCTTGGGATTGTGATGTATCCGGGCCACTCGAGTCGGGTGTTAACTCGAACTCTGGTCCTGTCGTCCCATCGGGATCGCAGCGAATAGAAGGTAGCGTAAGAACAGTTCATCTAACAGTGATGTCAGGGGCACATCCTCCAGACGGACACGACTCAATGACCTCGCCAGTATAAGCTGATGGAGACGACACGCATCTAGACTTCCAACGCGTTCGAGTATGAACGACGTAGTAGGGTCGACGAGATGTGAAGTTTGGAATACAATATAGAGCAACGTATTTGCATGCAGGGGATCAGGCAGTGAAGCGGAAGCTATGGAACTTGGCGGCTAATAATGATTATTCCAACGAGGCACGTGAAAGCATCCACTCCATCTCCGATGTTAAAACACGGATACTAGTTTTCGCCCAAGAGAGTGAAACCCCCTGGAGACGGATGCAAACCTGGCTGCAGCGGCAGTGCCAGTGATTTCAACCATGTTCCATCCTTTACAGCGCCGTCGCTACGGACCATGAGATCAAGACGTGGGCTAACACGGTTTTCCATATCTACCCAGTAGCACACCAGACGTGATGGGAAGGGGTTATGGTAAACCACAAATCGATAAATGGCTGAGCTCATGCCAACTCCATGACAGTACTATACGTAATCGGGCTGAACCAGTAGTGGACCAGATCCTAATCATCATCGCCAAGTTCTTGTGAAACAAAACAACTTCTACGAGGGGAGTATTCACTGCGACAGTTCATGTTTCGCTTCAATATTCAGTTTCGAGTATCGCGTCGTCTTCCGAAGCCCGCGAGTCGAAGTCGGGATAGCCGATATCGACGTATGCGCGCATCTGTGCGCCATATCGAATTGTGAGCCAAATCAAGCTGTTGCATGCATCAAAACCCTTGCCCAGACACGTCCGCGAGACACGTCCACAAGACACTTACAAATACCCCAAAACGGAGAAGATGCCTGACATGCTATTGGTCACGACAACACCAATGGTCTCGACAGATGATATAAGCAGCGCAGATACAGGCGCGAGCAACAGTGATCGGAATGCCCTGATGTGATAAACGATTTCAGGATTGCCGATTTTGACAGAATCCAACCCGGAGGAGACGTACATAATCGCAGCCATGGCCTCAGCACTACGAGAAGGCATGATGTCGACAGTATAAGCCCCGATCGGCGTCAAAACCATATCCACCTAACGGATGCTCAAATCAGTGCCCGGCATGTCTGGGAAGGCACTTACGCCGACACCGTTAGTGAAGAAGCACACAAGGTTGATTATCAGTCCTACCATTCCGTCGACATATGCTGTGGCAAAGCCAGATAACGTGACAGAGATGGGTACCAGGACGAGTCCTCCGAGCCAAACTGCACGAAGGCGATCTTCTGGGACCCATGCACCATTTCGCATTTCCTTAGCCTGTCGCACCACCTTGTCGGACATACGTCCAGCAATCCAAGACCCCACTGCAGACGTAAACTGGAGAAGACGTCCACTGAAATAGTAAGGACATACCAAAGTTGCCAAGCCCGTTCGGGAGGAAAAGTGCACCTACAAGGCCTTCGCTTGTGATCCCATACTTGGCACCCTTTAAAGAAGTTAAAGAAACGCAGGGATACATCTTCTGCGCACGCACAACGGTATATGCAATGGGTATCAAGAGCACTACCAGTTCCGGGATGTCAGTACATGACTATCAACTTGTATGCTCACATGCAGGATACGTACCGTAGTCTGAAATGAGTGCAAAGGTGTTCATTAATGCCTGAAGAGATAGGTTAGCTCGCGGCGGGAGTATCCACATCAGACATAAGGCACGCACGATCATCATGATGTTCGGGCTCCGCAGAAAAGAAAGGCAGCTGAAAGGGTTGATCCAAACGAACAGCTTTTTTGGATTCTGTTGGTCAATACCGCGCGAACCAGGGTGGGCTGTTTCGGGGAAGAAAAAAGCAAGTAACAACATTTGTATTATGCCCCATACGCCTAGCGTGGCCTGGAAGCCGCGCCATGACCATAATTGAGACAAGGCACCTGCATGGTACCATAAACAACATCTATAAGTGAGTTTAGAATGGGAAATTACCCCCAATGAGTGGTGCGATCGCCAGTCCAAATAACGTGGCCTGGATTATAAATACTCGTCATGAACGCGACAAACCAGGACGGATCCGGGGGACTTACGCCAAAGAAAGCCCCCATGGCAGTTCCACGTTCTTCGACTCTATAAATATCCCCGATAGTGGCGGCACCGAGGGTATGCCCACCAGAGTAACCAAATGTTTGTACGAACCGCCAGAAGAGCAGAGTGTTGACGTCAGTCGAGGCGGCAACAGCGAAGCTGCCGAGAATAGCAAGGGGCATTCCACAGAGGTATATCGTGCGTCGGCCATCTCACCGAAATTTGCAGAGATTAGTTAGCGCCCAGGGATACAAAGCAAGGAAACACACAGAACGTGTTGTACGCGGACCAAAACATGATACCGGATGAACTTGCGAACACGGCCAGACTTACCCCTAGGCTACAACGCATGTGCGTTATAATGCAAAAAGAGGAAACGGAGATTTGAATGACATGCCTCACAACCGCCGGCGTCGAATCAAGGTCCTTGGAGATTTGAGGAATCAATGGGACAAAGCATCCAGTGACGAACACTGTTGGCGATTTATTGAAAGAAAAAGATCGGAAGAGAATGTGGGACTCACTGGGCACAAGTCCGGCGAAGGAAACGATGGCGAGGATCACTCTCTTTTCTCCAGGGTTGAAGCGATCGTAAACATCCTCGGTGGGGAGTGTGGTACACTGAGTACGGGTGTTAGGCTGGAGCTGGTCGCCCAGCAGAGAGCTCTCTTCAGTAAACATGGGTATTGCTCACTGAGGATGAACCCGACAGACTACCACCAGTCAGTACTTGCAACCGAATATACCTTTTGAGGTGAAAACAGAATTAGCTCGGGGTCAGGGTCCTATATTATGACGCAAACCTCATGTTAGCTGTGACATGCAACAATCGGGTTCGAAGCTTGTGCACAATAGGAATAGCCGGATTACTTCTCCATCGAGAAACAGGGAATCATGTCGCCCCATTATCGTGGTTGAGTGTGAATGCAAAGACCCCCATACGGACCGGTGTACCGTCGTCTTCTCATGGAGATCTGAAGAACCGGCCGTACCTCTGTCACGGTCACACTAGGTCCCATAATTCCAAGTCCGAACACCACAGGTGCGGCTAAGCCTGGTCTCGAGCTCAAGACTCCTTCCGTTGCTTGAATCGTGACGCATATGCCCGTCTTCATCAGCTCGAGGGCTTTGAACGAGCTGTGGCTTCAATGTGCGTGGGAGAGTGCCCCATTGAATGGGAGTTGTTCTATTTGTGATCCGCCTTACAAAAATTGACTAGGTAACTATTTGTTGTAACACATTACTCGGTCTCGCGGACGACATCGTCGTCCAAGGCTGGTGAGTGGAAATCGGGGTATCCAACATCGACATAGGCGCGCATCTGTGCGCCACACCGAATCGTAAGCCAAATCAAGCTGTCGCATTCGTTAGTAAACTCGACGCTCAGAGAAAACCATTCGACACAGACAAGTATCCAAACAAAGCCAAGAAACCTGCAATGCTGTTGGTCGCAGCGACACCGATAGTCTCGACCGAGGGTATAAGCAGAGCAGATATAGGCACAAGAAATACCGATCGGAAAGCCCTAATGCAGTAAACTACATGGGTAAACCTTCAACAGGATGTCTTTGGAAGAGAACTCACGTTGTGGCTGCCATTATTTCGGCACTCTGTGAGGGCATAATGTCCACCGAATAGGCTCCAATAGGCGTCAGAACCATATCCAACTAATGGATAAATTGTATCAGGGTCAGACATGTTTGGGAAACGACTTACGCCGACGCCATTGGTGAACAAGCAAACGAGGTTGATTATCAGCCCCGCCACCCCGTCAACATATGTTGTTGTGAAGCCAGACGAAACAATAGAGATGGGTATAAGGACGAGTCCTCCAAGCCACACCGCGCGGAGGCGATCTTCTGGAGTCGATACGCCATTGCGCTTTTCCTTCGCCTGTCGTACCACCTTGTCAGAGATACGTCCGCCCAGCCAGGACCCGACTGTAAATGTGAGCAAGACAAGACATCCTGTAAAGCCAAAAAGACGTACTGAAGCTCCCAAGTCCAGAAGGGAGAATAAGCGCGCCTATGAGCACCTCGTCTTTGATCCCGTACTTAGTCGCCTTCAAACAAATCAGCCAGATGGAAGCGTAGTCTGCTGCATACGCACGACCGTATATGCAATGGGTACCAACAATGCTGTCATTGAATGTTAGTAACCACATATCAATTACGGTCGCTTCTTAAGGACATACTATAGTCCGTTACGAGGGCAAAGGTATGCATCAACGTCTGGTGAGGGAAGTTAGGTCTCGATGATGCAAGCATCTGTAGCCACAGGGTAGAAAATACGCACGACCATCATGATGTTAGGGCTCCGTAGATAAGCAAGGCAACGGAAAGGGTTGATCCAAACGAACAGCCTTCTTGGACCCCGCACCTTGTCGATGCCACGCGAACCCGGGTGAGCAGTTTCAGGAAAGACAAAAGCAAGCAATAACATCTGTATAATGGTACACACGCCCAGTGATGCTTGGAAACCGCGCCATGACCAGTATTGTGCCAAAACGCCTGCATGATTGTACAGGGTTATTACTTTTCAGTGTCAGACACACCATGGTGACTAGTTACCTCCGACAGGCGGCGCGATCGCAAATCCAAATACTACAGCCTGGGTCGTATACGTTGGTGTGCGCAATGATGCGATATAGCGGGGAGACTCACACCAAAGAAGCTGCCCATGGCCGTCCCCCGTTCCTCTAATTTATATATATCCCCAATCGCAGCACCACCAAGAACAAACCCGCTAGAACAACCAGCAGTCTGTATGAATCTCCAGAAGAGCAGACTGCTGATATTGGTAGAAGTCGCGACAGCGAAACTACCGATGATGGTAAAGGGAACTCCACAGAGGTATGCCACCCGTCTACCATCTCACAGAGGAAGTCAGCAAAACTGTCAAGTGCATGAAACAGACGAAACATACAAAATGAACTGTACGCGGACCAGAACATTACACTCAGAGAGCTTGCTAGTACGGCAAGGCTTATGCTCAAACTGTGGGTACATTGTTACGATGCAAACAATAGACAACTTCGAGTTACAAACCTCACAGTTGCAGGAACTGAATCAAGGTCCTTGGATATCTGAGGTATCGATGGGATAAAGCATCCCGTGACGAACACTGAGTAAAGATGCATTGAATCACGAAAACACAGACGGACGGAAATACAGGACGCACTGGGAACAAGTCCGGAGAAAGACACGATGGCGAGGATCACTCGCTTTTCCTCAGGGTTGAAGCGATCATAAACATGCTCGCAAGGAGGTTTGAAGGTGCTATGCTGAGCGTTGATGTGATGCTGGAGCCGGTCTGCCAGCAAAGGGCTCTCTTCTGTACTCATGGATACTCACTGAGACGGACCCGACGAACTTGAGCACTCTCTTCCTCGGTTCTGTAGTGGGAACCAAATATGTCACCGGAATCAATGTCCGGTCAGAACGGCCGATGCGAGCATTTTTCGCAATGAATCCCAATGCATGGGGGAGATCAGTCTATTCTAGATTATGCAGTGAAAGTTGCGACAGACCATTTTGCCACATCCGAGTTGAACGGGACCCGCGATGACCAAATCCGAAGACGTCGAACGACAAAAACACGTTGTTGGCCGTTCTGGACCATGTGGAATGCGGAAATGCTGCGCAGGGAATCTAGACATGTCGTCCGCGATGTATCACATCGAATGATACTCTTTGAACGGCGTTCCGTACACGCGGGGAGCGAGAGCGAGAGTGAGGGTGCGGATGGGCAAGAGCGCGAAGCGCTCTCCGGCCCGGGACGGAAGCCCAGCTTGCCAGGTGGGGCGTGAGCTGCGAGGGCGGGTGGGGAACTCCTCGCAGCGGCATGTATGTGGCAGTAACGCGCTCTGGGCCCCAGAGAGTGAGCTGCAAGGAGCCCGAATGTTGAATGGAGGCAGGGTGTGGTAGGCGGGTCGCTGAAACGGGCGAGGACGAGCGACGAGGTGGCGGCGCGAGAGCAAGAAGCGCCGCCCGCTTACGTCGGTTACGTTCGTGCCTCGCTGCGAGCACCGGCGGCACCGCAGTCCGTCACACTACGAAAATTTGAACAAGAGGTGCATTTTTAGTCACGTGCGTCATGGAGGATCGTCTGTCCACGTCCATCATATGCATCATACCGGGAAAGAGTCAGGTTAGGGACATGATGTTCTTCGGGGTCAGAGATCACAAAACAAAACATCCTAAGTGCTAACCTGGCCCGATCTGCCGATGTAAGGCAGCGCTAGCGTTAGGTCCAACACAGGACACTCTGCACGACGCACCCGGGCCCGACTGCCGTATTATCGCAACCAAATAGGCTCGATTTTCAAGTTTACATCTTGACTCGTTCCTTCGGCTGGAGCCTGTGATCAAGGCTCTATGAACTCCTGGAATACGAACCGCGATCTCATTTCTCCCTTAAAGGTCCAAGCTTCAAGCAATTCCAATCTCTTCAATTTCTTTTCCCATGTCCGCATCGAGAGGCGTTCGAAATCAACGAATATCCAACTCTCCTATATAAACTTTTTTTGATTCGGTGAATTCTTTTATCATACCATATTGAGTGATACAATCGACACGTGTGATCAATAAGCTACTGCCGTAGACATCCAATTTCATCCAAGAATGGGGGTGACACCTATGGAATGCGGCGGAGAAGATCCGATGACCTTTTGGGTCAAAATGCAGCCTTGAACAACCATACCATGTCGGCATATCTCTAGCGCATTCGCTGTACGAATCACTGGGACGAGCGTTTCAACCCGCATAAATGCGATCGAGAAGTCGGGCCCAGCGACAGGTGGACATGTACACCACATGACTCGGGCTTCCAAGTCCGGCAACCTAGTATAGCCGCTGTCACGCCCGCCGATCACACACCATACACAGTACACCCTATCTGCCAACTAGAACCTATTACAGGATAGATTCGCTTGTGGTTTGCAATACATCATGCGCCAGTGAGCGGTCTTGAGTGTCCTTGTCCTTTCAGCACGTCTTGGATAGATTGGATATATTTTACCTCATGTGCGCTATCCACGTCGTCCGATCCGTGTCCCAGTGATTGGCAAGTGGTACGGTATGTACAAGTCTGGAGTGGTACAATTATAATACAAGCGTCATAAATATGCAAACCAAGGAGCATACCATGGAACCTCGTCTCTAGAATGTGCGTGAGTGAATAAACGTGCTGCGTCTCCCCATCCTCCCGTTATGTAAAACTACAAAGAAGTCATGTCAGCACTCATAGACACCCTGTTCAATAGTGCTCAGGAAACAGAAACGGGGAAAATAAGTCGTGATTATAGAGACCGATAGCATAAGCTTCGAGTGCCTGCGCTCGCTCCAGATCATCGTGAGTTGAGTGAAGGCCATACGAGGAATCGTGGAAAGTATCAAGGGGGTTATTGACTTCCGACGTGTAGAGAGACGAGAACAGATCGATCGGCGAGGTTGCTTCTGATGGTGGGTAAAACAGCATGTGGTCATTGACATCCACACCGAGCAGCACCTGAGACTAGAGTGAAGCGTGAGCCAGGCTCTATGATTTGCCGACGTAAGCTACTCACATCTGTCCGGGCCGCGTGCTGGTCGTTGGGACGCGGCGATGGCTCTCGCAAGGGTGCCGTTGACGCCTCTGGCGCGGCAGTGGATATCTCAACTCGCAAAGCCGCCGGACGACGTTCCACGGAGCTCGCCTTGGGACTTTTGGAACGCTCACAGGGGCTCCTTCGCGTCCCCGATACCTGTCGCTTCACAGGGCGAAAGCGATAATTGGGGTGAAGGCGAGCGTGCTCCTCTCTCTCCATATCAGCAAGTACCTTGTAGCGTGCCCTCTCAGAGGGAGGAAGGTTCCTCCACGCCTCAGCAGCACGTTTGGACAGCGATTTGGCGCTATCGGCGTCGTGGTCGTCTTGGGACTCCCCGGAACCCTGTGCATGCTGGCGCGAGTACTCGCAGCGAAAGATGATAAAAGCGTTACGGGGACGGGGGATCCAGCTGGGATCACGGTTACGGTTACGCTGTGCTCTGCGATCGGAAGAGGGGGCGATAGCAGTACGAGTGACGCTTATCAACGGGGCCAAAGAGGTTGACTGGGATAGAGGGGGTCGAGTCTTGGGGATAGCATCGAGAGGGGGGCAAATGGGGCTGAGGGATGAGGTTGTGGGGTTGATTGCCACGAAACAGTTCTGAGAGACATTCACTTCTATGTCGTCGTTGTCGTCAGCAGGAGACCAGCCGTGGAGGGTGTCGTTGACGGTTAGCATCGGAAGAATGGGACAGGATGTGTATGAGACGGGTGGAAGGAAGATCTCCCCAGATGCTGCACCCCGGTAGGTTTATTAGCCCGAGTTAGACTTGACATGAATGAGAAAAAAAAAATTGTAACTTACCAAAAGTGAACGGAAACGGATTGTTCTCGATCATTGTAATTTGCCGATATATGAGTCGACCAAAAGTTTGTTGGAATCATTATACTTGGAGGATTGCGTAAATTGCGTACAAGCACCCAACCAGGGTGCTTGTACGCGTACGCAATTCTCCGAGTATAATTATTCCACTGTAGAATAGCTGGGGGCTAGCACTGCTGTTGGCGACCTCGACAACTAAGAGAGGTTGATCGGGAAGGAAATTAACATCCCGCCGGCAGATCAGAGGTGCGGGAGCACATCTCTGGGGAAGTGTGACGGTTTGGCCCACCTTCGAGTCTGGGTGCAGAATGAGTTCCCTTCCGGATAAGGCAAGTTCGACAACGGCGTACCTGGACTCACCCGCATTTCCAAGCGACACTTGGCACCTGAAAGGAGGATCCGGAGAAAGTGCTCGCCGTGTTTCAGTCGTCTTTGTCCTCGAGACGCTGCAGACGGGATGACGACCACCAGGTGACTTGACAGCACTCCGAGATCTACCATATTCGATCTCGTATTGTTGGACCAGAACGATTTGATGAGGGGCAGAGCTATCCACATGCACAAGTGCTTTTTCCAAAACGATAACACCGGCGGACTACGGCGCAGACATAGTACCTGACGACGGGACATTGCACCAGCGACGACTCATTGGTCCGATCGTCTCAGTTTGTGGTGCCCCACTCGGTGAACCGATACTTGCCGCCGGCTGAGGAACATGCACATGATTGCCGACGTCGATTGGACCATAGTTTTTCCCCGTACATTTCAAAGGAATAGTACGTCAGGAAGGCCAAGAACCGGACCCATCTTCGACGACGACGCTTGGTGATTCGACCTACAAATTCACCTTTTTAGCGGGCAGCGGGAACAAATGGCACTGAGTAGCTTGGTGGGGCCATTCAACTTTCGGAATTGGCAGTACTTGACACGTTTTCGCACGTTCATCTTTCACCACACTCGCTTCTTCGTGCACTTTGTTAGCATGTCGGAAGCGCCGCATGGGCTTGGGGCACACGCGCACGGTCATCATGACCACCCTCATCATCATACACAATCACATCCACCACCCGACGGCGTCGACTACGAAACAGCCAACAAGGACTACTTTGATGCAACGGCGCTACAGTACGACCATCGCCCCGATGTACAGAAATACGCCGAGATAATCGGACAAGCGATGAAGGAGACTGGGTTGTTCAAGCAGGGCGTCACGACCGTCATGGACTATGCGTGCGGAACAGGCAAGTCTCCGGACCTGGACCGAGTTAATATTCACCTCTTCTACAGGGCTCATTTCTCGTGTGTTGGCGGGAGAGGACCCCAAGCTGATTGTCGGCGTCGACATTAGCCAAGGCATGGTCGATCAATACAACAAGATCGTCAGGGACCACGGTATCCCACACGAGGAAATGAGAGCCGTTTGCGTCACTCCACATGAAGGGTGGTTGGAAGGGTTACAGGACATGACGTTTGACGTGATCATCGTGCGTATTCACTATCAACGTTTGCGCGGGCGATGTGTTGACAGTGACACGGTCGCTTCCTTTCAGTGTTCAGCTGCGTATCATCATTTCCCAAACGTTGACGAGGTGACGGAGACTCTCGTGGCGTATTTGAACCCGGGAGGTTCGCTGCTCGTCGCAGATCTCGTTCATCGGGATTCGACAAGTGAAATATTCCCCGAGGCAGCCCATAACATCGTCGCACACAGAAGAGGGTTTACGGAGCAAGATATCTGTTCCACGTTCGACAACGCAGGGCTAAAGAACATCACCTTTGAGATAGTTGCACAGGCAAGGCTTCATGGACATCTGGTAGACTTGTTCCTCGCGAGAGGCGACAAGTAGATTAAGGGGTAAGTTTATCAGGATGTTCCTTGTTAGCGTCGTGAGCTAGGTATATCAAGTGTAAGTAGCTGTCAGGTATCCAGGCATAGGTGTATGATATTGGTCACGTCAAAACCAGAGTCCCTCCAAAGCGTTTCCGAGCAGCCACATCGACTCTGCTCTTCACTTCTCGAAAGGCTTTCCACCAAGCCTTAGCCACAACTTCCGACCTGACCCGCTCAGTGGCTTGATCAACCTCGGACCGATCGTCCTCGTGCAATCCCCACCTTCTGCGCAACAAGACAAGCCACCATCTCATGACTGCAATCGTCTTCTCCATACCCCCATCAGAAAACTCCACGCTCTGCACGAGAAATTTGCAAAAAAAGTCGACATCCTTCTGATTAGGAGGGTGCTTCTCAAAGCCTTGAACCCACGCTTCGATGACGCGCTGTACGTCGTCCGTCTCCGTGAACGACAGCTTCTCCCCCCTTTTCTTGCCTTGCTGGTTCAACATCGGCGGTCGAGGTCGGTTTGCTTTCGGACGGGGCTTGGTTGGATAAGACGGCTTCTTTTCGCGCGGCGCGCGCGTCGTATCCTTGATGACGAGCCGCTGCTCGCTCACAACTCCACCTTTTTTAGTATGCCGAGCCATGATAAGTTGCTCGCGCTGCATCTCAGGGGGCAATGCGGCAAAGACACCCGGATCAATGTCCAACTCGCGTAGTTCAACGTCAGAGATGCGCACTGCAGACGCGCTGGCAGGCGTGTCGCGTTTCGCGAAGAGTACGCTCTTCTTTGGTGACAGCGTGCTTCCCGATCTAGGTGCGAGCTGTTGTGTGATACGTTTCACGTTCGGACCTTTGGGTGCTGCTACTTTGGAGGGTGGGGTGATTGGTACTGGTGGAGGCTCGACGACTCTGGGCGAGTCTAACTGACGTTGGTATTCATCTTGCAATTCTTTTCGAATGTCATCGGGTAGCGCCTCCAACACCTCCATGTCAAGTTGGGATAAGGATGGCAAAGCAACCTGATCTGCGTGTTTCTGCACAGGTATATCAACGGCTGCAGGCTCGCCTTGCGAAGAGGGCGGCTGAACCATGAGTTCAGGCGTATCATCGAGCACAGGTTTCAGTGATGCCAAGCTTTTCGACACTGGTTTTTTATCTGTCGCCTGAAAGGGCAGTTTCGCCTGTCCAAGTTCGCCGCTCCGGCTGTTTTCCAGCCTTTGGATGTGGATACCTATCCCTCGAAGTTCTTCCGGGTCAAAACCCCAGGAGTTGAGTAATCGCCATGCATGGTCTCCAATGTCCTTGCTGTCGCTTGTCGCCTGGCCGTGCGCGTTCGCCAGCGGCATCTGCTTATTGAACGATTCGCAGAGCCCATGGCCCATGAACTGGAGATGGCTCTGAACCTCCTTGTTTCACTACCCGACGGAATTGACGTACCTTGGGTGCCTCCTTGGGAGCACTCGGATCACGTTTCAAAACCTTGAGTGACAGCAAGCGACCACGCATGGAGATGCTGTCCAAGCGTCTAGCTACTTCCTCTGCCATGCGATACACAAACTCTTTTGCTTGTTCGTTGTTCTCGAATCGAATGCCATACTGCATGTCCTCAGCACCGCTCGGGCACCAGAGTCCAAAAGAGAGCAACGTACATTGATATCACAAGAGACCGACTTGCGAGGTTTGTCCGATTCGAGCTTCCGAACGTCGATGCCGCGTAGGACGTTGTATAACGTCTCTCCTGTCGTCTTTCCCAGCGCCTCGCAGAGCTGAGCCTTGCTCCGCGCCATCAACTCGCCCAGGTTCGTCACGCCGAGCTTCTCTTTTGCCTTTTGGCGCGTGGAATGACCAAAACCATGCAAGTCGTCGATATCGAGCGGTTCGAGAATTTGCTGTACATCTTCAGGCTTGAGATGGAATAATCCCGCAGGTTTTGCCTTTCGCGTGGCAAGACGTGCTAACTGGATGTTCTCTGCGATACCGATGCTAACTAGGGGGATAGTGAGCATACAACCTTTCAAGTATAAGTATGGGATACATACCCTCACACTCGGTGGCTTGTTTCACTTGAGCTCGGATGGTCTGTGCAAGCGTAACCGCAAGATCCTCTGCAGAGAGCGGGGAAGTAGACCTTAGACGAGCAACGGCTGAGGATACATCGATGAGGGCCTCATCAACAGACACGGCTTGAAGATCGTCCGCGAGGTGCATCAAAATAGTGTAAAATTTAAGAGAGAGCGACTTGTATCTAGGGTTGTCAGTTCGAATCGGAAATCAATCATGCAAGCCAATAGGTCTACTCACCGCTCAAACTCGTAAGGGATGGTGGCTATTTCAGGACACAATTGGCGGGCTTGTCTTAGACTACAACGCACTGTCAACCTAACATATATCTGATCCATGAGCCACTCGCCTCATTCCGTTCTTGATACCAAACGCCCTTGCTTCGTAGCTCGCGCTGGCGATCTCGCTCGTGCTAGAAGCACCACCTTGACTACCCTGAGAATGACAAACAACCACAGGTTTTCCCCGCAGTTGAGGTCGGCTGACAAGGCCAGCAGAGACGAAAAAGCAGTCGAAATCGCAGTGCATAATAACCCTCTCAACGTGCTCTGCCTTTTGCTTTCCCTTGGCTCGGGAAGGCGACCCAAGAACAATCCCTGCATCTCGCATACTAAACTCGTTCATCGAGTTCGTTCGTACGCCAGAAGAGCGGGCTCCGCCGCCATCGTCTGGTAATGCATCGAGTGTGCCATTCTCGGCGCATTCCTGCGCCTCCGCCACGAGACTTTTGAGTTCTGCCTTCCAGGTAGACAAGTGATGTAGTCGAGAATTCTTGTAGAAACCTTCGATAAAGTCGGGCGCGATTGACGTATGCGCCGCTCTCCACTGAGGGTTGGCCATCACGCGTTCAGCCATTTCGTTCGAACGGCGTGGAGCATATTCGGGGACGCGGGCAGCGTCCTCCTCCGAGCCCGGATCTGTCACATAGAGGGGACGTGGGGCCCACTCAGTGCCAGAGTCCTCTGGTTCCAGTG